>VDFB02151381.1:86154-127282 GCA_007258455.2 Sequoia sempervirens
TACATGGAAGGTTCCTTCAACATTTCATCAAAACCCTTCTTTAACACCCTATTTACACAAGGAAAACAATGTAATTCTGCCCTAGGGCATCGCCCAATTTCAAACAACTTACTTCCTCTGCCTTTAGAACCATGTGGACACCTAGCCACTATGTATGCCTCATAGAAATTGGGTCTCACGGTGATTTACATCACCGTGAGAGCCCATCTCTATGAGGCATATGCTGCCCCTACATCTCAACCCTATTGCATTGGTAGGCTAGTGAGTGAGCTAGCTTCCCAATGCTCCACTAGCTTGCCAAGGAATTTGAATTCAAATGCCTTGTCCATGCTTCCATTTTGAGCCTATCTTGTAATCATGGCATGCCCTTGCACCACCTTTGTCTATGCTAGAAATACTCTTGTACAGGATGATTGTAAGTATTTTTTATGAAGCCTTGAATGAAATATATTTCATTTATTTGAATGGATAAATATTTTAGGAAATAATAGTAGTGTCATTACCATGCTACAGATAAAATTATCTACCATGCCAAAGAAACAAACAAGGAAAAACCTAACAGATGAAGAGTATGAATCCTTCAAAGAAAAGGAGAGAGAACGGGTGGCAACATATCGTGGAAAGAAGAAATTGGATATGATTGACAAAAACAAACCAATTGAAGAGGAACCTCAACCATCAAAAAGAGAATAGGAATTGGCAACACAAAGGACACAAATGTGAAAGTGTCATCGTAGGATAGATTTAGATATCGTAGTTGGAGATACTCTTTCTATTGCAAGTGAATATGAAGGGACACTATTAAGCACAAGTGAATATGGAGGGACACCATCTACTGCAAGTGAATATGGTTGGAAACCATCCACCACATATCAAGTTGAGAGTACATCATCACCTAGATTTGACGAAGAAGGTATGCCATCATCCCCACATGAACCTCAAGGTATGTATTCTACTCCACCCTCGATCGAAGGTACACAATCTATCCCACCTCAATTAAATACTGATGAAATTCATAATGTTGAGATGCATGTACCTAGGAGAACACCACCTAGAATTTTAAATAGAAATCCAAATTATTTGATTAATATTGCTGAGGATATTTTGTAGCACATGGAAGGTAAGATTCTAGCATGCTCTTGTAGAAGATGTGCTGATAAGATTTGGAAATTCTTCTTTGAAAGGCTAAATGAGACCACAAGATGTCAACTATTTGTTGAAATGATGTTGGGTATAAAGTATAGAAACATCATGAAGACTCTTGGGTTGAGAAAATTGAATGCATCAAGTGAAAACACAAGAATATAATGGATTGTTATGAGAGTGTGGGTAATACCTCATGCTCAAAGGATAGTAATGTCACCTGACGTGTCATTACATCAACTTTGGTAAGCAGTCAAACAAAGAGAGCTTGTCTCATTAGAAAGATGAGTGACAAATGAGAATTAGTAGAATTTTTTTATCAAAAGTCATTCAAAGGTAGTAAAGAATTGAGGGCACCGATTCAAATGAATTATGGGCATTCTCGAGGAGACTACCACAAAAAGATAAAAAAGTTGTTGAAGCATTGAGAACACTAATTGAAGAGTATTGGAAGAATAACACAAGGCCATCTTCGAATCAAAGGGATGTGGTAAGAAGGATAATCAGTAGTCGGAACCGTGAGCTACATCCATTGAAGCAGTTTTTGGATATGACTCAAAGCCAATTTTGTCATAAATTTCAAAAGGATTATCCTCAAATTAGTATTTGTCAATTTTTTTTTGAAATGCTTAAATTTTTTTATGTCAAGTTAAATCACACACACACTACTTGTTGTTGTAGACTACATATTGAATTCTCTAACCATTATGATGTTTATTGTTCTATATTTTTGGATTTGCATAATAATGATGTTTTGCAGGATTGTGGCATAGAAGCCCCACAAAAATCTTCAAGAGAGTTCTTATAAAAAATTTTATGTGAAATAGAGGATGGCCAAATATTCTACAGGATAGCATGCTTGGATAGTTCATGTGAGCATTGTGGTGGCTTGCAGCGTATGCCAATATGATGTTTATTGTGGTGGCTTGTTGTAGACTACATATTGAATTCTCTAACCATTATGATGTTTATTGTTCTATATGTTTGGATTTGCATAATAACGATGTTTTGCAAGATTGTGGCATAGAAGCCCCACAAAAATCTTCAAGAGAGTTCTTATCAAAAAATTTATGTGAAATAGAGGATGGCCAAATATTCTATAGGATAGCATGCTTGGATGGTTCATGTGAGCATTGTGGTGGCTTGCAGTGTATGCCAATATGCCAACATATGGAAAACACATATGAGGTGGAACAAAAACTAGTAAAGTTTAGGAAGTATAAACTAGTGGAATATGCTACAAAAGATGGGTCTCAAGTAAAAATGTGTGATTTGGTTATTCAAAAGATTCCAGTGTATCAGTTTATGTCCATGTTTCATGACAATATAGTGTATGAGTATACAAAGCATACCCATAGAGCGTGATGGTTGGACACACAATTCAAGCTATGCAAGGACACCTTTTCAGTTGGTAGCATAGTATTAGTGGCTGAATTTGTAGAGATCTACAATCTATAGCCACAGCATGAGGTGCAGTCATAGTATTAAAACTCCACAAAGGTTTCAATATTTGTCCACATAGCATTTATTCATGCAGCTAATAGTATAGAGGACCAAAGGAAGGTATTGAGGGAGTATCACTTTTATATTAGTGATGATCTCGCACATTCTCTAGAGTTCATGCAAGGTTGTTTCTAGATGTTCTATAGTGATTTGGCTCAGAGGGGCATAACATACAATGGGCATATAATATGGTTAGATAACTATGCAACATAGTTCAAGAGCTCGCACATGTTCTATTGGTTAAGTAGGATTCATGTCAGTAAAGGTGTATGATATATGTGGAACTTTTTTGAGGTTGGGAATGCAAAGGGGGAGCATGATAGTGTAGGAGCATGCATGAAAAGATAATTAGCATGAGAAGAGTTAAAATATAAAGATAGTGCAAAGTTGAAAAATGCAAGATCAATCATCGAGTGGTTTAATGCTTCGATGGGTCCAGGTAATGAAGGTACATCTTCAGTTCGTAGATTTTTTTGGTTGATGGATGATACTAGCATTGCACCATATGAGGATTGTTGTACACTAACAGGATCAAGTGAGCTACACTCTTTCCTTAGGTCAAATGCAGGTTCATGGAGTATTGATACACGAAATATGGCATGATTTTGTTCTGCATGTACAATGCAAGCCTGGAATAATTATGAGTCAGGAGAGTGGGTTGAAAAATGGTTGACAAGTTATCTTAGCCCACTTCACACATATCTCCCTCCAACAACATTGGAACTAGCACAAATGGAATCATTGGTCGACTCTAACCATGTATTAGATCTAGTTCAACCAAGTAATATATATGTTGGCAACACAATGGAAAACAATTGAGAGGGGGGTGAATTAGTTGTCACAAAAATTATACTTATTAAACTTATTCTCATATCTTATAAATAAACATGAAAGCATAAACCATCACCACATCAAAAACACTTAGGAAGATCTCTCACTGCCTAGGTAGAACTTATCTTGATAATATTGTCAAAGTTTACATGACACAATCTCCTATGCCACAACCAACTTTCATCAACTTGAGCAATCCAACAACTTTTACTAGTAGAAATTAGGTGAAAGATATTACCTTTTGTTTTTATACTAGATGAAATCACATTTCTAGAACTCCCCAATATTCTACACTTTCCATCCTTGAATTGAAGATTGTATCCCTTGTCAACCATATGTCCAACACTTAAGAGATTATGCTTCAAACCTTCCACATATAGAACATCATTAGTATTATTCTTACCATCAAGAGAAATGGATCCTCTACCACGGATTACACAAGATTTGTCATCACCAAATCCTACAACACCACCATCATACTTTTCCAAGCTCACAAATTTGTTTTTAGCACCTGCCATGTGATGAGAGCATCAATTGTCAATCACCCATTCATCTTTTTCTTCAACTCTCATAGCTAGAGCTTTCTCCACATTTATGCAACTAGTAGATTCAATATGTATTGGATCATTTTCTTTGATAGCAATAAATACCCATTCATCCTTGCTTAAATTCCCTTTATCAGATTCATCATTTGTCACACCTTCATCAACAACATAATAACACTTTCTTTGGAATCTAGGCTTGTTAGGTCTTGGCTTAGGAACTCTTTATGGACACCTTGAGGAAAAAATGACCTATCTTATTGCATGAAAAACATTTAAGAGGAAACTTCCCTTTATACTTAGCTTCTCCTCTGGGTACTCTCTTGACAATAAGTTCTTCAAGCTCATCTAGTTTTCTCTCTTCTTCTTCAACCTCTCTCATTTCCTACCAATACTTGGACATTTCTCTAGAAGAACTTTCTCCCGGATCATATCTTTGCTTATCTTTTTCGAAGATAGGTTTGAATGTAGATTTTGTCTTAGGAAGAGATTCACCAAACCCACTTAACTCAAAATTAGCAAGCTTACCAATCAACATGTCTCTGCTTACATTTGTCATAGTCTAGATCTCCTCAATAGAAATTGCTTTGTGTTTGTATGCAACAAGCAAGGATTTGAGCACTTTAGCAATAATTTCTTATTCATCTAATGTTCCACCAGCACATCTGATACTACACACAAGTTCATTCACTCTCTGCATAAAATAAGTAATGTTCTCATCTGCACCCATTCTCAACATTTCATATTTCCCTTTTAGGCTTTACAACTTAGCAACCTTCACATGAGTATCACCTTCATACAAGGTTTCCAATTTTTTCTAGATCTCATAAGCAGTCTTAAACTCCATTACATTTTTCATCTCGGTATCAGTCAGAGCACTCAATAATGTTTCCTTAGCCCTGATATTGTATTCAACATCTTTAATCTCACCAGCAGTAGAAGGATCATTCTATGGGATGATATACCTATTCTTTGTAATTGACTAGTAAGGTTCAGCAATGCATCTCAGATGACACTCCATTCAAGCTTTCCACAAAGAATAATTAGTTCCATCAAATATCAGACCATCCTTCTTATATGTCACCATCCCCGATTACCTCAAGCTATCAAAATTCTTCCAAGGAACCTGCTCTGATACCAATTGTTGGCAACACAAGGGAAAAAAACTGAGACGGGAGGGTGATTCAGTTGTCACAAAAATTATATTTATTAAACTTATTCTTAGATCTGATAAATAAACATGAAAGCATAAACCATCACCACATCAGAAACACACATAACACTAAGATTTTTTACGTGGAAACCCTATTAGGGGAAAAACCACGGTGGAAGTTAATCCACAAGATTATACTATGTTAAAAGTATTGTAAATGGGGATTGCACATTCATTTAGGAACACTACCTAGAGCTCACTACTTAAATACAAAAAGGCTTACTGCCCAAAGGAAGACACACTTTCTTATAGAAACATTCAGATTACATCCAGAAGATTTGAACTGAGAAAATAACATCTACTAATGCCTGATTATAGTTTCGGTAAAGCACATAAAAATCTGCTCACTCTTCTTCACACTTTACTTCTTCTCTTCAAAGATTAGAACATTATTCGCACATAGCACTCACACAATTTGCACACCACTTACTCACATTCCTTCAAAAAATATTCCTCAAAGATCCACAAAATGCTACAATCACCCTGTCGGCCATGAACATGAAAAACATGAACTCTTAGAAGAAAATCACCAATCACGAGTACTATGATCAACAAAAATAAACAACATAGATAGAGCACAATCTAGAAACATCCACAAACATCATGAATCACTATAGAAGCATTTGCAACACTTCACGTTACTAGAATCACATCATCTTCTTTCAGGAATGCTAGCTGAAGCAACAGAACAACTGTCAGAACATAGATACTCTTAACTCGATCAAATCTTCATTCGAACCTCTATAGCTTCATTTGGATAAACTATATATACTTGAAAACAAACCCTTTTATCCACAACCTCTTATCATCAATATACTAAGCTAGACAACATAATGAACTTCACTACATCACTAACAACCTGCAACTTATTTTATTACAATTTTCTCAATATCCTTGACATATACAGTTCCTTAAAGAGATTTGCTGCACATATCAATGTAGGGCATGTTTATGCAGTTATTACAAATGAAGACAATGAAGAGGGAACATACTATTACTTGAGTCATTGTGTTGAGGCCAAAAAGAAATTGGAGGCCCCAAGTGTAGATGGAGAAAAAATTGAATACCCTACATGCTTAGTTGTTGTTACTGGAACATGGCTTAGAAGATACCCACTTAAGAGTGTTAAAAATTAGTTGTTTCAAGAATTTGACATGCATCGTAAGATTCTTCATTACTCAAATTTTTTGTGTGGCATCCAATGTTTTTTTGACCAAATATGGGGGTAGACCTTTGAACAAGACCTTGTGGAAGGTTCATGAGTTTGACCATGAGGCAATACTTGACACAATAAAGAGTAAAGCAAACCCAAATGGTTTATTGGATTAATTTGTAAGTATGCACATCAATTCTTATTAATTTATACTTGTATTCACATTTATTTGTTTGATGCTAATGCTATCATCTTCTTTTACTTTTTCTATTTGGAAGTAACCTACTAAAAATTGATTGGTGTCTCCTTGTAGAAAATGCAAATTTATGAGCCATCCAAGAGAATCTTAGCCAAAAAAGCAATGCAACATCCTTATTTTGATGATCTTGAAAAATATCAATTATGATTTTAAGCCATTGCAAAAGTGTGTACGAATCTTGGTGAGGGAATTTCAAGTTATTCATTTGAAGTTAACCTTATCATGAGCACCTATGATGTAGACACTATAAGAGCATCTTTAATTTCAAGTTATTCTATTCATGAGAGGTGTTGTGTGCAATAGGTATCTTGGAACTCCCAGTGAAGATGTATGACCAGGCATGACTAAGTTGAGAGACTAGCATGCATATCTGTAAGTTCCTTACATCTATTTTCATTTCATTTCCATTTTGGATGCTCTTTCTTTTTCTTCTTTTAATTTGTGCATTTGTAAGGAAACTACTAAAAATTGATTGGTCTCTTGTTGTAGAAAATGTTGATTTATGAGCCATCAAAGAGAATCTCAGCTAGAAAAGAAATGCCACATCCTTATTTTGATGATCTTGACAAATCTCAATTATGATTTGAAGCCATTATAAAAGAGTGTGTGAAGCTTAGTGAGGGAATCTCAAGTTACTCATTTGAAGTTAACCTCATAATGAGCACCTATGATGTAGACATTAAAAGAGAATCTCAAATGTATGAGTGACATTGCAAAAGATCTATGAGAACAAAGTACCTAAGGCATTGTAATGAGATTTACTCAAATATTGAAATTTTGGAGTTCATGTTTGGTGCAGGATCACGTTGTTCTCTAAATTCCTTCAATAGACAAATTTGCAAGATTTGAATCTTCAAATGTAAACAATGTAAAAAATGCATAAGTCCTCTTGTTATAAAGGGTAACTTTAGTCGATGGAAGATGTAGGGGTAGCATTAATAACTAATTGTAATAGCTATATAAAGCATTGTAAAGGAATGGAAAAGAGTAAAACTTGTATTCTTGAAGAAATTAGTAAATAAACAACCTGTTTTATGTATTTGTAGCACTTTTCCTTTTTTGTTTCAAGCTTGTGTGGATTGTACAACACCTTATACTTTTATTGTTGATTATTTTTCTTAAGGTCACGGAGTTAGGTTACTTTTGAAAGTATTTTGAAGTCTTTTAACTCATATTTGAGGAAATAAGAACAATTTTATCATAATTGGTTTGTAACCCTCAAAACAGGGTTTTGAGAGTCCATTAAGTGATAAGATTTCCATTCCACCAAAGTAGGGTTAATTAGGTTAGTAGAATGGATTCCAATTAGTTTTTTTTCAATTTGAATATGTGTGTAGATTCAGGGGAAGACAAGAACGTGAAGTTTTGCTATTGCTCTAGATAAATTTCTGGGTTTTCACACAAGAAAGGGTTCCTATAGACTAGGGTTTGGAGAAATGATAGTTGTAGAGGATTTATGGTTGTTTGATTACTATATGTAGACATATTCCAACATGTCTAAGGAATTTACAAGTTTGTATGAAGTTTGGTAAGTGGGTTTTTAATAAACCTCAGTTTTCTTGAGCCTACAAGGGAATTTGATGAGGGTTTTGTTGTTTGATGTTATATTGAAACTATTAAACTATAAAAATAGAAGATTTGAAGGTTTTGAGACTTGATACACTTCTTCTTAAGGTTGTTTAATGGTTTGGAGTTGATTTCTTGATATTTGCTTCACAAAATTGACCTAATTTGAGGCACTTTCTAGCGGATTGTTTTTTGTTCTTAGAAACTTTCAAAAATAACCTCTTCAAAGATTTTGTTATGTATTATTAGATCAAAATGGGTTTCTAAATATGTATTGGGTTTGTGGAAACACAAAGAGATTGAAAAAGAATCACAAAACAAGCAAACTATGCTATCCACAAGGCCAATTAAGCCAAATTAACAAAGCAACCCCCCTTTATTCATCCTATCACATGCAAACCACCATTACATAGAATTAACCAATTTTTCAAACCACCAATTCCTCCACTTTTAGGGCATGACAAGGACTCTAACATAAAAAACCCCAAAACTCTCTTCTTTCACAAGTTAGGCAAGGGTTTATTGAAAACCCATATACCAAACCTTCCCATAGCCAACCAAATCCTAAAAAAACTTCAAAAAGGTTTTCACAAGCTTAAAAGTTCAAGAGATATTGTTTCCCCCAAAGATATCTTCAAACCCTAGTACTAAACCACCATTTTCCACTAAAAAATGCACCATTTCACATCTAGGGAATCACCTAAAAAACCTCTATTTTCCTCCCTTGCACACATGTTTTATATCCCTAACTAAGCCTTTCCACTAAGTTACATAAGCATACAGTGGATGGATGGCTGAATATGACATTTTAATGCACTTAAAACCCTTAAAACAGTGTATACAAACCAACCCTCAGTAATTGGATTCTAAAATTTACAAAATCACTTGAAATCCAACCAAACCAAAACTAAAATGGAGTTAAGTCTATTTCCCACTGAATTCCATCCAAAAGAGAACACAATCACCCTATACGAAACCATACAAGGAAACATTATATTTCTAGTAAAAATATAGATTCTTCTAAGTAAATGGTACATTTATTATAGGCATGGTACATTTATGCTAATAATAGTCCTCTTTCGCACCCAAACATACAGAATCACTCTAAGCTTTGATCAATTGGCTCGATCCCTTAAGGGTCCAAAGTGCAAAGGGAATCAATTTTCCATGGGGTATTACTCAAAAACTGTGGTGCTTACAAAATCTTTTTCTAAGCCTACGAGATCACGTTGGGCCCCTCTAGAATAACCTTTCTCAGTTTTTGCTATCTCGAAGTGGTTTTCTCATGGTGTCCACTTTTCACTTGATGGAAAAAGTGTCAAATACAAGCAGTGCAAAGTTGCAAAGTGGCACAAATTTTTTCTGCAACTCGTGTGTCCAAATAAACTATTTTAATGCATCCAAATAGATATTTTTATGCTAAGAATGGTTCTCTTTCACACCCAAACATGCGGAATCGCTCTGAGCTATGTTCAATTAGATCGATCCCTTAAGAGTCTAAAGTGCAAAATGGTTGCAAACTTCAACATGTTGTTACTTGGATACCATGATGTTTAGAAACTTATCTTTTGATCCTATGGGCTCCTATTGGGCCCCTCTACAATAACCTCTTGCATTTTTCACTATCTCAAAGGAATTTTCCTGTGGTGGCGGATTTTCACTTGGGGAAAAAGTTGTCAAATGCAAGTAGTTGAAAGTTGCAAAGTGGAGTAACTTTCGTTTTGCAACTTGTGTGACCAAATAGACTATTCTAACATGTCTAAATAGGTATGTTTAAGCTAAGCATGGTCCATTCTCACACCCAAACATGCGGAATCGCTCCGAGCTATGTTCAATCGGATCGATCCTTTAAGAGTCCAAAGTGCAAACTAGTTGGAAACTTCATCATGTTGTTACTCAGATATCATGATTCTTAGAAACTTCTACAATAACCTCTCTCAGTTTTCACTATCTCGGAGGCATTTTGCGAATTTTTACTTGGGGAAAAAGTTGTCAAATGCAAGTAGTTGAAAGTTGCAAAGTGGTACAACTTTCATTCTACAACTCGTGTGACCAAACAGAATGTTCCAACACATTTAAATAGGTATATTTACACTAGGAATGGTCCTCTTTCACACCCAAACATGCGGAGTCGCTCTGAGCTACGTTCAACTAGATTGATCCCTTAAGAGTCCAAAGTGCATAATGGTTGCGAAATTCAACATGAGGTTACTTAGATACCATGATGCTTAGAAAATTCTTGTCTAATCCTATGGGATTGCATTGGGATCCTCTACAATAAACTCTCTTGGTTTTCACTAACTTGGAGGCATTTTCCTGTGGTGGTGAATTTTGACTTAGGGAAAAAGTTGTCAACTACAAGTAGTTGAAAGTTGAAAAGTGGTGCAACTTTTGTTCTACAACTTGTGTGACTAAACAGACTATTCCAACATGTTTGAATAGGTTTTTTTAAGGTAGTCATGGTCAACTTATGCACCCAAACATATAAAACTACTCTGAGCTATGTTAAACTGAATCGATCCCTTAAAAGTCTAAAGTGCAAACTGGCTAGAAAATTTAGCATGTTTTTACTTAGATACCATGACACTTGGAAACTTCTCATCTGATCTAATAGGATTCTGTTGGGCCCCTCTATAATAACCTCTCTCAGTTTTCACTATCTCGAAGGCATTTTTCTGTGGTGGCAAATTTTCACTTGGGGAAAAAGTTGTCAAATGCAAGTAGTTGAAAGTTGCAAAGTGGTGCAACTTTCGTTCTGCAACTTTTGTGACCAAAGATATTGTTCCAATGTGTTTGAATAGGTATGTTTATACTAGGAATGGTTATTTTTTTCACCCAAACACGTGGAATCACTCTGAGCTACGTTCAATCAGATCGATCCCTTAAGAGTCCAAAGTGCTAAATGGCTGCAAACTTCAACATGTTGTTACTCGGATACCGTAATGCTTAGAAAATTCTTGTTTGATCCTATGGGATCATGTTGGGCCCCTCTACAATAAAATATCTTGCTTTTTATTATTTCAGAGTGGTTTTTCCATGGTGGAAAATTTTTACATGATGGAAAAACTGTCAAATGCGTGAAGTGCAAAGTTGCAAAGTGGTGCAACTTTCATTTTGTAACTTGTGTGACCAAACATTCAAACTATTCCAATGTGTTAGAGTAAGTATTTTTATGCTAGGAATGGTCCTCTTTCACACCCAAACATGTAGAATCACTTCAAGCTATGTCCAATTGAATCGATCCCTCAAGAGTTCAAAGTGCAAAATGACTGCAAATTTTAGCATGTTGTTACTCAAATACCATGATGCTAAAATCATGTATGATCCTATAGGATTGAGTTGGGCCCCTCTGCAATAACCACTCTTAGTTTTCACTATCTCAGAGGCATTTTCTAGTGATGAAAAATTTTCTCTTGGGGAAAAAGTTATCAAATGCAAGTAGTTGAAAGTTGCAAAGTAGTGCAACTTTCGTTTTGCAACTCGTGTGAGCATACAAATTGTTCAAACTCATCTAGGTGGGTACAATTATTCTAGGAATGGTCTTCTTTCACACCCAAACATGCAGAATCACTCTGAGCTACGTTCAACCGGCTCAATCCCTTAAGGGTCCAAAGTGCAAAAGGGAAGCAAACTTTGACGGGCTATTACTCAAAAACTGTGACACTTAAAAACTATCTGTCTGAGCCTACAAGATAACGTTGGGCCCCTCTATAATAACCTCTCATAGTTTTTGTTATCTTAGAGTCATTTTCCTATGGTGTCTAGTTTTCACTTGATAAAAAATGTGTCAAATGCAAGCAGTGTAAATTTGCAAAGTGGTGCAACTTTCATTTTGCAATTTGTGTGACCAAACAAAATACTTCAATGCATCCTGATAAGTAGGTTTACACTAGGCATGGTCCTCTTTCAGACCCAAACACAAAGAATTTCTTTAAGCTACATTCAACCGATTTGATCCCTTATGATGGCATGAAAAACAATCAAAGAAAGAAACATGCATACGATGGTTGAGAAGTCTAAGTTTTCCACACAAAAATTGTATCATCATTGGTGCAGAGCACTTTGTTCCTCCATTTGATGAAGTAGGTATATTTCAATGCTTTTAGTCATGATAATATTAAATAAGTCCATGATAGGCCATTTTGTAATCTTGCTTTTAGTTTTGAGTTAGTGTGGAGTCATTTGAGTCAATTATGTAAGTATGATAGGGAGTAGGAATAAGAAAATAGCACTGGTAAAGGCATTGGAAGAGATTACTAATGTTGCCCCTATGGAAAATTCAGAATTTAGGCCTTAAAAGCAAGGCTAGACAAGGTGAAAAGAAGAAATTGCTTGAGAATAAGTTAGAATAGGTTGGAAATAGGGCGAGGTTGTGGAGTTTGATGTGTTCAAAAGTTTTGCATGGACATGGGAGGTCAAAAGTATGTTATGGCATAATTCCCTAGTTAGGAAAAGAGGGGTTTTGAATAAAAAAGAGAGGTTTGAGGGAGTAAAAGTGGGTAAAGTCAAGGGGAATCATAATTTGGTGGTCAATTATGTTTGTGCAGGAAGAATGAAGAGTGTTGGAAGAGGTTTTGAAGTTGTATGAGGTATGGATATGGGGTTTTCAATAAACCCTAGGTAGTGAAATTTAAGAAAAAGTGAGGGTTTAGAGGATAGTAGAGTTAAATATATTGGAATATTTTTATGAATCATTTCATGGAATATTTTTATGAATCATTTCATGAAAGAATTAAATATTGGAATCTTTTTTATATGATTCATTTCATGGAATACCAATTGAAAGCATTGTTTTTGCTTTTAGATAAAGTTGTTTAGCATCAATCAATTAATATTCAAGACAAACCATGAAGGACAACAATGATCGGTGCTAGGGCTAACCAATTAATAAGTATAAATATGAATAAGGGAAGCACAAGTACTCATAAATGCATAAGCCTTGAAGTATACACATGAATACATAGTATACACAAATTAATACAATGTATATGAATGAATACAAGGTATACTCATGAAAACACATAAGTCACAAATTATACATTGGAATACACGTAAGTCACAAATTATACACATAAGTTGTAAAGAATACACTTGAAAACATGTAACTCATATCTATTGAACCATGGAATTATAATGCAAATATGGACACCATTGATAATATGGATTTGTATTAACCAAATATCCATGTAGGCATACATCAATATATGTCGATATAAGTATAAAATATGGCTACAAAATAGCCATATATACATACAATGTCAAATATATCCAATATAAAATATGTACAAAAATGTCATATAGGCATACAACAAAGTGCTCTAGAATCAAAATCCATTTCTCTCTAAGCTCTTGAAATAATCTCTTTCCCTTTGCTTGTCAATCGCATGGCGATACGTCTATTACTCGTTTATGTTGTGATCAAGGAGTGCTCTTGGTTCTCCTCCTAGGGTTTAGTTCTCGGTCAAGTCTTATCTATTACAATAAGAAGTAAAGACATTAATATATATAAATTGCATTATAAAAAATGATATATTTAACAAAATAATCACTTATCGCCATATGATGATCACTCTCCATGAGGGAAATATTGAAATGCCCATGCTGAGGTGTGCTGAAGCTCTATATAAACCATCCAAATAAAAATTAAACTATGAATCGATAATGGTTTGATTTTTCACTAACATCTATAACAATGAATGTAAATTGAAATTTAGTAATTTTCCTCATACCCCACCTGTCAGAGCCATTGATGATTCTATAGTAGATGAAACACCAATCTCCATTGCCCTCATCACATTCAGAGGTGTTTTTGCTTGCAACATCTGAAAATGAAACAACAAATTATTCAATCACAAAAAATAAAATAGTGATCCATATCATGACTTATAATGTATGACATAATGAACAAAATTTTGAGTACTTATTAAACTATATATTTCTTCCTATCATGCTTACTATTTTCTCTATCCATATCTTGTTCAAAAGTATGTGTTTTTAGGCTTTTACCCATGTTAGGAAGCCAGTGAACCGTTTGATAGAATGCTTTCGTAGACATGTATGATAAATGTGGAGGCATAGAGAAGGCAGTGAACTATTTAAAAAAATTCATCAAAGAAATGGGGTCTTATGGTGATGGAATGCCATTACAAACAAATGCACGTCATGGAATTCCATCACCATAAGAACACATTTCTTTTAGGCATTTTTTCAGATAGTTTATTGCCTTCTCTATGGTATTATTTCTTACTATTATGCTTTGATAGAAATTTTTCAAGCATCCATAGTTTGTTGGAAAGCACCTATTTTAGGCTTTTAGCCATAGTAGTGTTGGCGGTGATCCCACAATAATGGGTTACAATTTTTGGCCAAACTTGACATTAAAATCAGGATTTCTCACTAGGCATTCACTTTTTTACACCTATAGCAGCTAAACAATTAAGGTT
Source organism: Sequoia sempervirens (assembly GCA_007258455.2). Classification (NCBI taxonomy): domain Eukaryota; kingdom Viridiplantae; phylum Streptophyta; class Pinopsida; order Cupressales; family Cupressaceae; genus Sequoia; species Sequoia sempervirens. The sequence continues at coordinate 100,808 of VDFB02151381.1, forward strand.
TTGAAGATGAATCAAACTATTTATTTGTTATATATTTTGTGTAGATTCTAATTATATTTAAAAAAAAAAATTAAAAAATAAATTGTGAATCATTTTATGTAATTTTTAATAACTTATTTTTTCTACTAATCAGCATTTTTAAAAAGTGATGTTCACTTCGGCGCACATAATTTTTTTTTAAGATAGGATACAATTTTGATTTTTAAAATGCAATTTTTTCACACCAATATCTAGGGGATGGATATTTTTTCATAATTTTTTGTTACATTTTTTTTTTAATTAATTTTCCAAGTCATCGTAATTATAATTTGGACAGAGGTGTACTTCGACACGCATAAATTTTTTTGTATTCATTTGAATTAACTTATTCTTTTTGTTGGAATAAGGACATCAATACCTAGGGCACATGTATTTTTAGAATTTTTTTCTCTATTTTTCTATTTTTTCGTATGTGTGAAATAAAGAACTTGATGTTCATTGAAAATCCTACATTCACAAGAAATAAAAAATAAATATATAATCAAATTAAACATATTTAAAATTATACTTTTTAGGAAGCTTATAATAAGGGCTACAGGCTTACAAAGCATAAATTTTAAATGAATTCATTTGATCACTCAAAAGGTAAATCAAAAGTGGATTTTTATCAGCATTTTGATAGGTGTAGAGGAGACTCGATTATAGGTATGGTTTAAATCTAACAAGGTTCTATCCAAGGGGGTTTGATCTAAGGGGTTTTGATCAATCCCTCTTTAATTAAAATAATTTAAATGGAACCTTTAAAGTCATAAATCATTGTATTTTCTAAAAATATGTGATTTCAAGCAAAAATCAGGATGTCCCAAAAAGTGTAACCCATTATTGTGGCAGCACCAAGGAAGTGAGTAGTTTGATAAAATGCTTTGGTACACATGTATGGAAAATGTGGTATCATAGAAAAGGTGGTGAGTTGTTTGAAGAAATGCCTCGAAGAAATGTGGTCTCATGGTGATGTAATGGAATTCCATCACCATAAGACCACATTTCTTTGAGGCATTTCTTCAAACTACTAATTGTCGTGTCTATGCTATTGCTTAATATTATGCTTTGATATATCTTTTCCAAGCATCCATAGTTTGTTGGAAAGCACTTTTTTAATGCTTTTAGCCATAACAGTGAGCAAATGAACTATTTGATAAAATGCTTTGGTAGACATGTATGGAAAATTTGGTAGCATAGAAAAGGCGGCGAGCTATTTGAGAAAGTGCCTCAAATAAATTGGGTCTCATGGTGATGGACATCACCATGAGACTGCATTTCTTTGAGGTATTTTTTCCAAAAACTCGTTCCCTTGTCTATGCTATTGCTTACTATTACTCTTTCATATATTCCTTCCAAGCATCCATAGCATAGACAAGGTAGTGAACTATTTGAAAATATGTCGAGTAGTAAAAAGCGGTCTCATGGAATGCCATGACAAGAAAAAGAAATTGGTAGCCACTCCTAGACTTATTACTTATGCTATGTGAAGTAATTGCATCACTTCTTATGTTGACTTTCTAAACAACTATATTGCAATTGAAATTTTTTCATCTATCAACATCTAGTTATTAGTTATGGAATGTGAAGTAATGCTTTGAGTTTGAATGATGTGCAATGCAACATAATCAATGATATGAATATAAATTACACAAATCTATTAAGTACAATTTATTAGTTAAACTCTTTATTCTATTAGATATGTGTAGGTTTGAGTAAATCCACTAGCATTGGGAGGTGTTCCCTTGAAACCTCCAATATTAGCCTATTCAACATCCAAAATCACATATATTTAAATACCATTCATAAAACAATGCTATTAACATGTAATAAATTTATGATTGTTTGCTCTAGTTACATACTCGACCAATAGGTGTACATACTGTAGAAATAAGTAGGTGTAGGGTGTATGTGAAAGATCATGATAGGCCAAAAAGTGGCGATATGATGGGTATGTGTAGGGTATGTTGCTGACGACTTTTTTTTTAACCCAAAATTGATGAAATGAAAAGGGTTTTTAAAGGAGATTCTCAACTTTCCACCAATATTTAAATTATGTTTTACTTTGAATTTAAGAAATTATTATTATTCATTTTCAATTTGAATTATGACTATAGTCCTGATTGATAGGCTAATTGAAAAACATCTATAGCTTTCAAACAGTATCACATTTTTTGAATCCAAAACATGCACCACATTCTATGCTTAACATACTATACTTTATTAAAAAATAAAATTGAATTTCATGAAGTTTTTACCAAGTTAAGGTGGTCAGACATACAAGTTTTTATATTTTTAAAAAGTTGTAATAAAAAAATCATAATTAATTATTTCTTGGAAAAAAATTACAAAAAAATATGCATCACGTCGAGACATGAGTCCTCTACTTATATCCAAAATATTATAAAAAATATTATCATTTTATTGTGGTTAGGTGGTAGACAAACACCTACTTCTTATTTTTCCCTGAAATTTAAGTACTAATGCATTGAAATTTTAAATTTTCACCAAATAGATTTAAGAAAAAAAACCTAGTAGTTTAGAAACTACATTCAATTTTCTACATATTCTATTCTTACATATTTATGAAATAATATAGATAACTTATTCAAATTTTTACGTGAAGTTGCCTAACTTTGAGGTTTTTGAATTTTTTGCCACTTAAGGGCCTATTTTTTCCATGATGATCCTGCACATACCCTAGGGCCGGTGTATCCAGTCTTAACACTATGACCCTACAATTTTATTAAAATCATAAAACTAAATTAGTTAATCTTGCATTCAAAATTGAATTTTAATATATTAAATTTAATAAACACGCTAACTTTTACCTGAGTATCAATGCCATACGCCTCATGCAAAATGCAGTTGCCCTCTCCATCTCCATAGCTGTAGAAAGATCCTACGTAGCAGCCTCTTGAGTGTTGGTAGGGTCATATGAAGAAGTCGCCTTGCAAGATTGACACAAATGGGTTTGAAGGCCACCACTCAAAGACTCCCCTAGATAGCATTGTAGAATAGGGCTGGTATGTTGGGTGACACTTTGGGTCAAAGTGTTGATCACCTGTAATGTCTCTACATTGACACTCTCCTTCATGATGGAAGGGATAATGACATGCTCATGAGGCGGCCTAGCAAGAGGTTGTCTCCCTTTCCACGTAGGATCCAGTTGTGCACTAGGTCTATCTTGAGCCGACCCCCCATCTCTCCCCTAGAAGTCCCTCATATCAAAATAATTTAAGATTTTGTTCAATATGAACTCATAGTATAGTTTCCTAAGGAAATACTGCGGGACTTCACAATTGTTGCACTATGGGTAATCAAAAACCATGTACCACCTATCATAAAAAAAATTCATAATGTATTGGTGGTAGCACCAATGGATAGGAAACCTCTTCGCATTGAGAGAAAGATTTTGATTTGTGTTTGGGTCAGTGAATAATGAGCACAAATCATCTTTTGTAATTTTTAAATCCTTTACATCTTTATATGATAATTTATCTGTGTAATAAGCCCTAGCCACCTATCTCCTATCTTGCCATCCAATTATTTGCTTTCTAATTGAATCTACAATTTTTAACATTTCTTTCAATGAAGTTGCCAAGGTCATTCTTTCCAGGATTGAACTGTTTGGATCGCTCAACCTCCTGATTAAATCCTCAATTTGATTCTTATTGTTCTCAATTTCACTCATTAAATTGTGTTAAGTGCCAGGAGGGTGTTGAGGGATTGGTGGAGGAGGTTTTTGTTATGGTTTATTTTTTGTTGAGTATTTTATTCCTCTACTTGTTGAGGATTTTGAGGGTTTGTAGGTTGATTTGCATCTCCTACAAATTCAAAAAAATAAATATCAAATACAACCTAAAACTAACAAATTCAAAACAAAAAGCAAACAATCCTTACCTCTCACACCTCCTCATTGACGTGGCAGCATCCTAGCGATGAAACAACAATGTTGATGAAGAAATTTGTAAAATAGCTCCTCCTAGAATGCAAGCACGAAATAATGGGTTTTTGGCTGCGAGCAACAAATAAAACACAATAACTAAAAATGAATTTGTTTTCCTTTTATTTTTGGTATTTTTGGTTTTAATAGGTCATAACATGAGCACATTATAACACGCTTATGTATGGGCTTGTTGTGGCTGAGCCTTAGGCTCGACACACCAAGCCATAACGCGAGCATGTTATAATGCACTCATGTTATGAGTTTTGAATTTTTTTTCAAAAAGTGGCTACAAATTGGCTACCCATCTCCATGCACCCGCCAGGAAAACATTGTATAAAATTTCCTTTGTTGGCTTGTATTTCAAATCCATTCAAGTATTTATTTATTGTACAATACAAAGAAAAAAGACATCAGTATTTTTGAGAATCTGAAACAGAGGTTAATTGATCTCAAACAAAAAAGTTATTCAGATCAATTACACTTACAAAATCTGTTGCATTTAACTCTATGTTCCTAAATTTTTCCATAACCATTCATAGACCAAGATTAGATTGAAGCATGGGATTGATTTTCCCACTAAAAAACATCCTAGTCCTTGTCTAGACATGATTATACGTAACACCTACATAATCAAAATTCTTATCTTGGCTCCTAAATAGTTTTATAACTATACCTAGAGTAAGACTTGATTCAAGGTTACAAAAAAAATGTTCACCCAAATAAACCAGTCCTTGTCTAGACTACGTTGTGAACCCTACTAAGATCTCTACCTTTGAGATTCCTTTCGGCTCCTTCATGGATTGAAAATGAAGTTATTTGGCACCTGGCAAGATGCTTAGCAATAATCTCATAAGGTGGGTGGTCGCTCCCACAAAAGGATATGAAAATCACAGTAAAACCTTTCCTGGGAATTAGACATTCTGATAGGTGACTAATATCTCTCTGTGGATGTTCATTTACTTGTCAAACCAGGGGACGTATACTTTAAATGGCATGGAAAAATATATGCACTAAGAACTAGTTTTGGTCAAATCTTAGCAAAAATAAATACTGGAAAGAAATTCTATCTATGCCATAGGAAGGTAATGCAAAGTTCTTTAACTCAACTATGATTTAATTAAAATAGAAACCATAACAGTTACGACTGGAGCACAAACTATGAACTAGCCTTATGCTGTAGGAACAGGCACATGGATGGATTCTCTATGATGCAGGAGCAGTACAAGACTGAGTTTGTATGAAAACTTCAAAGATGAAAGCTAACTAATGATCAACAGAAAAGAACAACTAACTAACTAGCTACAGATACTTACTAAGTGGGCCCCCTTAGCAAGCATCTACTGATTATGCAGGTGCTAAACTCATAACTTCATCAAACTTTATTCATGAAAACAAAATGGTATACATTGCTTTGTTGATATGGAAACTAACAACAAACTTTGTCTCTTGTCAAACAGATTTTTCTTTTGATTATCATACTGATTCTTACATGATATCTGCTATCAGTATGCTTCTATCTTACTCTCACTATCCTCTCCTACCCACTCGCGCAAGAGGAGTATTTTATTTTTAAAATCAGAAGAACAACTAACTAACTCTATCAAAGGAAGACGTGGAAGTAAAGTGTATCCCAGAATCAAGGAACAAACTTCATAAATAAATTTATGCATTCAACCTGATCTGGAGAGAATCTAGTGCTCCACTCTTTCCAGATTAACTATCATTAAAAATCTTTCCCAATGGTTTCGGTCAAAGAGTCTTCGCCAAAGCTTCCTCGAAGTCATGCAGGAAATGGACTTTACTGCAAGGCCGAGATCAGCTGCGCTTGACTCGATCATTCATCAACAACCTGCAAAACAAAAGGTAACAGATGCGAAAGAAGAGGCATATGGCACATACATAATATCTGTTCATTAATCACACATTTAAATCTATTTCATCATTCAAAAATTGTATGCGATATACCAGTCATTTAGGGAGTCAACTGGGCAATAAATGTAATCAAAGCAACACAATAAGCTGCAAGAATATAAAAATGTTTTGCTACAGGATGTCCCCATAAAAGGTTTCATGGAATTTAAATAGTCACAAAATAACAAAAGTAAAGATATTAAGAGTCCATCATAATATCCAAATTATGAGCGTATTTTAAGCTCATCATTTCTACCCCCTACTTAGCCCAATGTTGGTCCTCCAACATTAACTTTCCTGGTGGTTTCTCTAAAGTCAGTAGTTGCTGCATGACTCTGAAACAGATTCCCAAACCTATAATAAAATCCTCTAAAATCCAGGCACCTTTCATACCTCCAGTCTTCTAAACCATCATTAAGATTTGTAGCTTGGTGAGGATAGAGGGGCCACATTAGCACAGGCGGTCTCAATGTTACTGGCAACCATAGTTCAAATGTCGTTTGAAGTCCCAATTGTATGTATCTGCTTGACCGTTTAAGAGCTACTGTGAAATTTAAGGGACTGTGTGGTTCTGATTTTCTTAACCCAACAATTAATCTTTCCCATCTTTTCTCACTTTTGGTATATGCTAGTCTCCAAAACGAATATTGTTGTGTCTGAAATTCATCATATACCTGTTTCCTGATATCAAATATCTTCTCTCTAGCTGTAACATTATTAGTGCCATATGTCAGAGCAAACAAATCTTTCAGCGTTACATGGGGGTTTGAACTTTGAGAGCGTAATGGAACAGGCTCAGTTTTCTCAATTTCTTCATATGTCTCCCACTACCTGCCATAATTCACCTCATTTGCTGCCCATGACATAAATTCTCTCAAATGAATATCACCAACATACAGAAGAGGATTCCATTCTGTTTCAAATGGAATTAAAAAGCCATGTAAATAGAATTCACACAGAGAATTTCTTAGCCAATTAGGGGCTGCCTAGTATGCTTCGTAAAATTCTTTGGCAGTGTGAAGTATAGGATCTTGGTTTCTGGAAATTCTCATCAATTGGAACCATAAAAACTGTTCCTTAAGACACAAAGCATAAACTCTGGGTGGTAGTCTGCATTCCATAATCTGACCAGTTACTTTTAACATTTCATCCATTTTTGCTTTCAACTCAACAATTTCCTATTTTTGACTTTCAATTTCCTTTTTCAATTTCTTCCTTTCTACTTGCCATAGACTTTGCTGCATGTCAGTCTGGGCTATGTGTCAGAAAGTCAAGGTTTGCAATGTAACTAGTTCCCAATTAGCTTTAACATATTCCAGAAACTCAATTAAAAATGTCTTCTTATAAACAATAATAGCTTTGCACGTTGCAGGGTTAAATGTAGCTTCACCAGGCACATTCAATTATTCAGTCTGTTCCTGCTCTTACTGCAAAATGAATTCTGGTTGTTGTGGTGGAGAAGACTGTGTTTCCTCCGAAAATTGCATAGAAATAGTAGCCAAGTCATCAAGATTTGGTAACCCTTGCTCATTATACCTTATTTCTTTTGTCTCAACTTGTTCCTCTTCAGGAACAAATGAACTCTGAGCAGCATTCTCGGGCACATTCTAAGAAACATTAAATTCAGACTCAACAGATCCTTCTGAAATTACAATAACCTCTGGTTGAGGTGAAGCAGGGGAGGTCTTAGATTGTTTCCCTGTGGAAACTCTTCTTGGCATTGATGCAGCTGCAAGAGGCATTCTAGTAGCCTTCCTCTTTCTTGTCTGCTTAGAGGGCTCTGCCCTACCAGAGGATGACGGTGAACTGGTGATAGCAATAGGTGTTGCTGTAGGAGAGATGGCTGCAGGGGATGATGCTGCAGGAGATGGACATTGCCTTTTCTGAGAATGGGGGTCAGATTCTGGGGACCCTTCTACCTTTGTTTTACCCTTCTCTCTCCTAGTGGTAGACCTAGTTTGTACCGTAGCAGAGGATTTAGGTGTGAAAGCTGCAGGACCAGGTGCTATAGGAGTAGACGACCCTTTCCCTACTCTACTAGTAGACGCAACTTCTTTCTTCTTTTTCTGAGGCTGTGGGGTAAGTACCCTAGGGGGTTGTCGAATTTGCAAGCTCTTTTGGGCAACAAATTGTTGCTAGGAAAGAGATGAGACATCTCTTAAAGAGCACTTAATCAATAATTTGATAAGGCCATGGTGAGTAATAGAATTATCTTTCCCCTGTTGGGTTTCGTGGGCACTTTGTTCTAAAAATTTTAACAGAAAATTTAGAACATTTACAACTAACCCATGCCTCATATGGCTTAATAATTTGAAATGATGAGAATGCAGGTAGGAGAAACGGCCTTCACAGGTTAAATACCTGATTATATAAGCAACATAGTCATAATAAGGAGGAGGCAACGATGCCCACTTGCATCCCTGCTTGGAGACTTCCAAAGGTCCATTAGTGGGCATTGAAAACTCAGCCCTTGCAGCGGCAGCATCTGAAGAATAATTTTCTCCAATGGCTGGAAGCCCGGTTACTTCAACAATTCTGTCTTCAGTTGTAACAACCGTTAGACCCCATACAGTAGCTTCCCCTTAAGAAAGGGTTCTCAAAAATTCTCCAGCAGCCTCCTCATCGAAAGCATTTAAACTCAAGAAATAATTCAACCATCCATAGAGGCTGAATACATGGACTATTTGAGGATTTTACAATAATAATTCATGAGCTATAGGCTCATGTTGCACCACCTGACCACCCATATTTACAGTTTTCCCCTAGCTGAACTCAATTCCTTGCTGAAAATTCAAATTCTCTATTTCCCTTTCTACTCTAGTTTTTCTTCTGTCGTGCCATCACATTTTCTTCTTTTCCAAAAATGAACTTTTTGAACAAGCAGTATTAATCATAATTTACAAGAAAAACATGCAATAAAGAAGGACATGCGATCACATTTGGAAAGTACCAGAAAATTATTAAAGAAAGGTTATTTGTGCAGTTATGGCAGCGACGAAAATATAGGTTTTAAAAGATGGATTACCCCGCCCCCTACTTAGAGTATGACATGTGTCCTCACATGTACTAAAGAATAGGCGGAGATTGGATAATAATGACTGGTACTGTCATAGCAGTAAATGAATAAAATAAAATAAATCAAATATGCGATAAGAAAAAATATGACATACCTTTGATAATTGCACGTACGTGTGAAGAAAGATGACGATGCCTGCACGAAGTGACAGTTGGGAGCAATATCTTAATTAAGGGTGATGTGGATGGATGAAGTGGATGGGTGACGTGGGCAGATGAGATGAATGGATGGAATGGATGGATGGGATGGATGGATGGAAGATAAAGAAGTGAGATGGGGGCGATAAATGAAAATGGAGAAAAAGGGGTTTCCTTTTAAAAAGAAAAACTTTTATTATGGGCATATTTTTTTCAAAATTACGATGAAGCTGCAGGAGAAAGGCTAAAGCTTTCGGCTGTAGGAAGAGTAGTGGGAGGAACTTGAACAAACTGCTGCATGAATTCTTCCTTTGAGACTGGTTTATGGTACAATCAGAGTCGATGGCCATTAACTAGCGATTTGAAACGGACTAGATCAATTGTCACCAGTTGTACAGCTCCATTGTCGAACACATTTTCAACTTTATAGGGGCCAAGCCAACGTGTTGTGAGCTTACCTTGGTTCTCTTGATATCTGGAATCATATAACAGAGCCCAATCACCAGCAAAAACTTTTCTGGTTTTGATGTGTTGATCATGCCATTTTTTCATTTAATATTGGATTGTTTTTGTGTGCTACAGGGCGGCTTTTCTCATTTCATCCAAAGAATTTAGCTATAGGAGATGGTCCTTCTGTGCTGCAGATATTTCCATATTGAGTTCAAGAGCTATTCTCAAAGTTTTGTGTTCAAACTCAATGGGCAGTATGGCTGTTTTCCCATAAAGCATCCCAAAAGGTGTAAACCCAGTTGTTGTCTTCCATGTAGTTCTGTAGGCCCAAACTGCTTCAAGAAGTCTATTGCTCCAATCTTTTCTATGGATCTACACTATCTTTGTGAGGATCACCTCAATTTCCCTGTTTGTTACCTCCGCCTGACCATTGGCTTGAGGATGATAAGGGTTGGACTTCCTATGTTTGATTTTATAGTCATTCATTAGTGCAATGATCAGATTCGATGTGAATTGAGCTCCCTGATCAGTTACAATCTCCCTAGGAACTCCAAATCTAGTAAAAAATTGTTCATACAGAAATTCAACAACTTTGTTATCCCGAGCATGAGTCATAGCTTTTACCTCAACCCATTTTATTACATAGTCCGTGCAAACTAGAATATATGACTTGCCATTTGATGGTGGATCAATTGGTCCCACAAAATCCATCCCCCATTTATCAAAAGGGGTGACTATGACCTATAGATAGAGTGGCATTTCATCTGACTTAGTTGGTCTTCCCATACGTTGGCATCTGTCACATTTTCTTGTATAGGCCACAACATCCTTGTGTAATGTTGGCCAATAGTACCCTATTGTAAGAATCTTCATTGATGTTCTTTTTACTGCAAAATGTCCCCCACATGGTTCATCATGGCAAGCATGTAAGATATCATAAGTCTCATCTTCTCTTACACATCTGCACATTATTTGATTAGGTCTAGTATAAAACAGACAATTTGCAATGCAAGAAAAGTTAAAACTTTTCTCTATTAACAATTTCTTTTCTTTTGGAGAAAAGTGGGCTGGTATTCTGTTTGCTGCTAGGTAATTGGCAATGTCTGCATACCATGGTGTATGTGTAGCAATGGAAAACAAGTTTTCATCTAGGAACCTATCATCAATGACCTCGTGTTCAATAGGTGTAGCTGATTGAAGTCTTGATAAAAAGTCAGCTACAACATTAGCTCTTCCTGGTTTGTCAATGATTGTAATGTCAAATTCTTGTAATAACAAAAGCCATCATGCTAATCTACCAAAAATGGCAGGTTTGTTCATCAGATACTTGATTGCTGCATGGTCAATATGGAAGAATATCTGATAACCTGTGACATAATGCCTAAATTTATTTAAAGCATACACTACTGCAAGCCATTCTTTTTCTGTAACAGTATAATTGAGCTCAGGACCTTGAAGGTTTTTGCTGATAAAGTAAATAGCATACTCAATTGAATTTTCTTTTTGACTTAAAAATGCTCCCATACCAAAATCAGATGCATTAGCATGTATGTGAAAAGATAAATTTCATTTTGGACCTTGAAGAATAGGGGCTTTAGTAAGCAAATCCTTTAGTTGTAGGAAAGATTTTTCACAGGCTTTTGTCCACTTGAATTGAGAATCCTTTATTAACAAGGCATAAAGTGGGCTGGCAATTTTACTGAAATCTTTTATAGACCTTCTATAATATCCTGCATGGCCAAGGAAACTTCTGACATCTTTTTATTTTGCAGGAGTTTGTAAATTCCGAATTACTTCAATTTTAGCAGGATTGACCTGAATTCCATTATTTGAAACATGATGACCTAGAACAATACCTTCGTCCATCATTAGAAAACACTTTTCACTATTTAGAGACAAATTTTGCTCTCTGCACCTTTTCAATACCTTTTTTCTAAATTCACTAGTATTTTTTCAAATGTGACTCCATAGGTAGTGAAATCATCCATATAAATCTCCATACATTCATGAGATATGTCAGCAAAGATACTAATTACTGCTCTCTGGAATGTTGCTGGTGCATTGCATAGACCAAAAGGTAAGATTGAATAAGCAAATGTTCCCCATGGACAGGTAAAGGTGGTCTTATCTTGATCTTCAGGGGAAATTTTATTTGATTGTATCCACTGTAACCATCCAAAAAGGAAAAATATCTTTTTCCAGACAGTGAGTCTAATACCTGGTCTATAAAAGGTAATAGAAAGTGATCTTTTTTAGTGGCATTGTTGAACTCTCTGTAATCTACACATACTCTCCATTTTTCACCTTTCTTGGGGACAATGACTAATGGGGAAACCCATTGACTGTCAAAGATTGGATAAATAAAACCAGCATCAAACAACTTTTGAAGCTCACTTTTAACTATTTCTCTAAGTGCTGGATTTACTCTTCTTTGAGATTGCCTAACGGATAAACAATCTTCTTTGATATAGATCTTGTGAGTACAAACTCGAGGATCTATCTCTTGCATGTCCCCATATTCCCATGCAAAAGCTTTATGTTGTTCTTGTAGCATTTGTGATAAATCAGCTTCTTGAGATTGTGACAACTTGTTATTAACATTCAAACAATGATCTAGAGACAATTCTATCTGCTTAGTGAGATTACTCATAGAATCTACAGGTAATGTTTGTACCTCTTGTGGAAGCAAATTATGAAAAATTGCTGAAAGTTTAGGCAGTGAACTTTCAGAGTCTGGTTGCTGCAGGAAACATTGTAGATGGCTACCATGTGGATCAGCTGAACTACCCGTATCAGAGTTGTACTATAAAATTTGAAAAAGCAAAGCATCCTCACTTTGGAGTTGTGAGAATGGGTCATTTTGAATCATCATTAATTGAGCCAAAGAATTGGCTTCTTTAGTTTCTTCCCCCACATCTGGCCAAATAGGTTGGGACAAATCTGGTTGAGGTCGAGCAAGTGGATACAGAACCAATTTCTTTGTGGACTGTCCATCAGAAATAGTCATATCTCCAGAACGACATCCTATAAAAGTATCAGCAGTTGCTAACCATGGTCTAGCTAGGATAACTAGATACCCTCCTAAAGTTGCCTTAACTGATAATATTGTGAAATCAGCAGGATACTCCCAAGATTCAAGAGTGACAATTACATCTTCCACCATCCCATTAGGTTTAACTGTGGAGCTGTCTGCAAGCTACAGAACTATGGGTGTAGACCTAATGTTTGAAATATTCAGGGAGTCCATAGTATGCTTTGTCATGACATTAATGGCAGCACCTAAATCAATCAAAACATTTTCTGCAACTTGGCCATTTATATGTATCTGCACTACAGGACTTCCAGGGTCAATATACTTTGGGATGACTACATTTTCTGACATTATATCAGCCAATTTCCCTAAGACATGAATTGTTTGAGGATCCTTTTTCTTTCATCCAGGCTTCTTCAAACATGCCTCCTTAATAGCTTTTCCAAAGATAGGAACATCTTTAATAGCCTAAAATAAAGGGATTTGAATCTATACATTCTTGAGCTGATCCAGGATGTCAAAAGTGGGTTCTTCCATGGATTTAGATGCAATACTTTGCAACCTTTGAGGAAAAGGTGGGTTGTCTTGATTTTGCAAAACAGGCTCCTTAGAAACTATACAAGTTATGGGCATATGCTCAGTAGGAATAGCAGGCACAGTAGATTCTTCAAGGGGAGAATCTGGTATTTCAGTAATTAAAGGGGGTTTTGGAGCAGGTAAAGTGGTTCCAGACCTTAAATGAATATCATTAATGTTTAAAGCATAAGTTTGATATTGGTTGGCTTCGGCAAGATATGCAGGCTGTTGTGGCTACTACTGTTGCTTATTATTGGGATTTGGCAACAACTGGGTAGACATAGGTGTTTGCTTTGGAAGGCTAGGATTTGTAGCATTTGCTATAGGAGGTGGCATGAGGGCCTGCGGTTGTGGCTGTGGAAGTTGCAAGAATCTAGGGGACTAGTTTTGCCATTGCGGAGGGCCTCTCCATTGAAGATTTTGCTGCCAATTTCCTGAAGGTGGGGTCCATTGCCCTTGTGGCTGCTGCCAACCTCCTTGAGGAGATTGCCATTGTGGGTTCTGATAATTAGGCCAACTTGGTTGAGGTGGATTTTAGAGTGGTGGTGGTCCATATGCATGTTGTCATTGGTTATTATAGCCAGAATAAGGATTACCAAAAGTTAGAGGATCTTGAGGAATACCTTGTCTTTGGGCCCATGGTCTCCTTTGTGCAACAAAGAACACTTGATCATCATCACCTTCTACTGGCTTGAAGTCAGTAGGTAGTTGTCTAGCTTCCAAATTAGCGACTATCATGCATCTACATTCACGCTTCTTCTGTCTTTAGTATGGACAAAACTCGGCCAAAACTGCCTCAACTTCCTCATGTTTCTTTCGAGCTTGCATAGTGTCTAGTTCTATAGCCATATTATTAATGATGACCTGCTTGAATTCAGATAGCAAATTTGTTATCTCCATTAGGGAAACTCCACCAGAAGAAGACTTCCCCATTGTAGCTTGATGACCTCGACCTTTCTTAACTATTGTGTGAGAGTAGTTAAGACATATTTTCATTATATCATCCCAAGGCAGTTGGGTTATATCACCTCCTCCCATCAGGTCCAGGGCGTCTATATAGGCATCACTGATTCCCCTTAGAAAGAGTGGTTTCTGAGAGTCCTCGTTGAGAGTGGTTTGAGTTCCTTTTTAGTGAAAACAAAAACCTGGAAATATAATCTTCCAGACTTTCATCCTCCTTCTGCTGAATTCAGAATATGTCATCACCTTTGCTGGCACTCTTACAATATTCCTTATACTTTTCAAGGAATTTTGTGTACATGGCAGCCCAACTATCAACGATGCCTCTTCCCAGACTCATAAACCATCTGAGAGCTCCTTCCTTCAAGGTGGAAGGAAATAACTTCAGTTTATGAGCGTCTGTGTTGTAGTCATAACTGCGACAGAGGACATCAAATTCAAACAGAAAAGTTTCTAGGTCCTCTGTGACTAGGCCATAAAATTTTGGAAGCAAGGAAGAGGGAATGTTTTTAAGATTGTCAGTATCTCTTTGGGGAACAATGGGAAACTCAAATGCAGGAGGTGGATTATTTGCCATGTTTGGTTGCTGGAATAAAAGAGCGAATGGATTTTTCTTAGGTTCGTTGTTAGCTGGGTCAAATGGTAGTTCAATAAACAGATTTTTCAGGGAGGAACCTTCCTAGTGCATCTCTTCTTCTTCTATGCATGCAATACGGTGAGTAGTGGCTTGAAGGATTTTGAAAATTTTTGACTAACAAACTAAACTAGAGCTAAAAATGACTTCTGACAAATTCCTAGCTGGACGCCATCCCTGGCAACGGTGCCAAAAATGGTCGCGCCCACAAAAGGATATGAAAATCACAATAAAACCTTTCCTAGGAATTGGACATTCTGACAGGTGACTAATATCTCTCTGTGGATGTTCATTTACTTGTCAAACCAGGGGACGTATACTTTAAATGGCGCAGCAAAATATATGCACTAAGAACTAGTTTTGGTCAAATCTTAGCAGAAATAAATACTAGAAAGAAATTCTATCTATGCCACAGGAAGGTAATGCAAAGTTCTTTAACTCAACTATGATTTAATTAAAACAAAAACCATAATAGTTACGATTGGAGCACAAACTATGAGCTAGCCTTATGCTGCAGGAACAGGCATAGGGATGGATTCTCTATGTTACAGGAGCAATACAAGACAGAGTTTGTATGAAAACTTCAAAGATGAAAGCTAACTAATGATCAACAGAAAAGAACAACTAACTAACTAGCTACAGATACTTATTAAGTGGGCCCCCTTAGCAAGCATCTACTGATTACGTAGGTGCTAAACTAAGAACTTCATCAAACTTTATTCATGAAAATAGAATGGTATACATTGCTTTGTTGATATGGAAACTAACAACAAACTCTGTCTCTTGTCAAACAGATTTTTCTTTTCATTATCATACTGATTCTTACATGATATCTGCTATCAGTATGCTTCTATCTTACTCTCACTATCCTCTCCTACCCACTCGCGTAGGAGGAGTATTTTATTTTTAAAATCAGAAGAACAACTAACTAACTCTATCAAAGAAAGACGTGGAAGTAAAGTGTATCCCAGAATCAAGGAACAAACTTCATAAATGAATTTATGCATTCAACCCGATCCGAAGAGAATCTAGTGGTCCACTCTTTCCAGATTAACTGTCATTAAAAATCTTTCCCAACGGTTTCGGTCAAAGAGTCTTCGCCAAAGCTTCCTCGAATTCGTGTAGGAAATGGACTTTACTACAAGGCTGAGATCAGTTGCGCTTGACTCGATCATTCATCAACAACCTACGAAACAAAAGGTAACAGATGTGAAAGAAGAGGCGTATGGCACATACACAATATCCGTTCATTAATCACACATTTAAATCTATTTCATCATTCAAAAATTGTATGCGATATACCAGTCATTTAGGGAGTCAACGAGGCAATAAATGTAATCAAGTCAACATAATAAGCTGCAGGAATATACAAATGTTTTGCTACAGGATGTTCCCATAAAAGGTTTCACAGAATTTAAACAGTTACAAAATAACAAAAGTAAAGATATTAAGAGTCCATCATAATATCCAAACTATGAGCGTATTTTAAGCTCATTAGTGGGATCCTTTCCTCATAATCCCCATTATCATTGTTATCATCATCACTCCTATAATCATTCCCTACGTCGCTCATTTGCTTGCAACTCTCACTCTTGAGTATTTGAGAACAATTACGGATATTAACAAGGGAAAACTGATACCTCATTTGATTACTGCCATTCTCATCATAATGATTCCACCCTTTGGGAATTTTCATTCTTCTACTAAAATTAATTGCCAAAGTCATCTCCTTACTACCCTTTTTGGATATTGCATTTCCATTAGTTCCATTTTCATAAAAGTCCAATTGTTTGGCCTCTGTTTCAGAAATACCCCACACATCCTCCTCAATAAAATCATCAAATTCCTGGGTATTCTCTTTATTGTTGGAACTCTGAAACCCCCATAGCTTGTTCTTATGATCTAAAATCTTGTAACTCTTCTTAGTTTTAGGCCTTTCCAACATAGAATTGCTCCACTCCATGGAACCAAATATTGTTCACTACATTCTTCTTCAAAATTCCTAGGACCCAGCTCCTACTCACTGTAAATCAACCTACCCAAGTGGTCAAATAATGCCAATCTTACTTTTCCAACCTATCCAGATGCTCAAATTTAGATCTTTTGCTCTAATTTTGATGTTTTCAAAACTGTTTGCACTAGTTTTCTTCAAAATTGCAATAACCCAAATCTTCAATAGCTCAAATGAAACTTCTAAGATTACCAGATTAGGCCAATTCTAATTTTCCCACCCACCTTGCCCAAATTGTCAATCCTTAAAAGTTACTTATTTTCTCCAATCTCAATGTTTTCCTTGAAAAATCACACTATATTAGTTTTCTAGCAAAACAAGTCCAGGTACAAGGAATTCTCTTACCACCAAAATATGCCTAAGGATAAATATTTTAAAAGCTTTGCTTTAGCCTAAATGTTTGCAGCTTTAAAGGGATTTCCAACCCAATATCTACATCAGTTGAAGGGAATACTTATAACATTTCCTGTACTATTACACTAATGAGGCCTACAACATTATTCAAATAAGACATACTATAGAGCATATGACAACTTTTTCACCTTAATGTCCCTTCCACACAATCTTACTCCCTTATATAAAAGTGGAGGAGAATGGTATAGGATTAGGATTACTACTAGGAAGTCTATCTAGGAAAACCAAATGCTTCTACTTTTGGGTCAAGATGTGATTGCGTTACAATTTTTTAATTGATTTTAGAATTATTTGTCTTTTAAATTTAGTTAAAAATGTCATAGGTTGTAATAATGATGATTTAAATCATTTTTAAATTTTTTAAATGATTAGTTACATAAGTTTATATTTATTATTATTTTTACATTAACTTTATATAATATCAGTTTATATTTGAATTGATTAAGATGTATTATAACTCTATTTTTTATTATAATTCCTTTTCATGTGTATAAAATTACATTTGAGCTATTTTTCTTATAATGTTAAACATGGTTGAATCTATGTAGATAAGAAAAATAAAAATAAAAGAGAACATAGATTAATTGCCATACCTGGAACATAATGACCGTGAACCACTCCATCCAGTCTATAGCAACATGGTATTGAGTGCAATGGATGAAATCCCAAAGTTCCTTTTGTGTTATATTTTTTTTTATCTTGCTCATCTAGTGTTTGCCATCATCCCTTTCCAGTTAGTCTCAATTCCCTGTTTCAACTTACACCCCAACCTAACTAACCAAATACTCATAGTAGTCCCACCCAAAATAACCACCCAATTTGGGTCCACTTGAGAACATTTTGAGCTAAATTTTGCATAAAAGCAGACTTCCAAGTTTTTCCATTTTCATTTTCCTCAAAACTCTTCATAATATTCAACCTTTTAATACCCAACAATTTTAAGGTTGAAGTTTGGAATAAAAAAGAAAGCATCCAAGAAGGTGTAGGGGTGTAAGCATTTTTTGTGTAAATGCACTGGCTATGATGTTAACAGTCTTGATAACAGTAGATTCTAAATTGGCATTGTTCTCTATGAAAACCCTCATTCGAACACTACTCCACTATTCTTGAAACAGGCACACTCAAGTTAGTTTTATTATCTACAAATTTCTACCACCTATCAGATAAGAGAGTAGCAAAATACCTACATTTTTTCAAAACATTAGAATGCAAGTAAACCACAACAGGCTGTTCAACCTCCACATTTTCTTCCTAATCCTTATCAAATGATGTTGAAATTCACTATAGATTTTAAACAACATCTGCACTCCTAGCATCATTGAATCCTCCAATCTTATTAGAATGAAAATTCCTTTCATTTTCTTCAATTTTTAGAATATTTAATTTCTCTTCACTAAATGAAGACAGTCGACTGCTGCTGCCAACACACAACATCTTTTTAGATGTCAATGCCATTCTTTGTTGTTTGAACAATGAAATTGGATGCACTATATAATTTAGAGCATTGTGTATAGTATAATACAAGCAAGCCCTATCCTTGTAAATTGTTGTGAGAAATTCATAAAATGTGATAAAAAATAGAAAAATGAACACAGTGATTAGCCCAATAGATGCTACAGCACACACATTTGATTTGTATTACTTGCTTGCAAAAAGCTTTACATCGATCCTCTTTTATAGAGGAGTATGGAAAATGAAAGAAGGTTTTAGACAGTAGGAATCGACATAGAAAAATATGGAACATTCATCCACTACTGTTTGCATTTAATATTTTAACCTGTTCCTTATCGGTTGGGTGAATGACTTTGCTAGAAATCTCCAGAAGGTGCGTAGGTTGTAGAGATCACTAGAACATTTGTTAGGTAGGAGAAATTATTACTCCAACACCTCCCCTTAATTTCGACCACACATACTTTTATCATTTTCAATTTTGTCTTCCAAATCTGTAGACTCACTAAATCATTTTTTAGAAGGATAGGTCCCGGCCCAAAGCATTGTTAGGTACCCATTTACAATCACTTTTTTAGTGATGACCATCAAACATTCAAATTTTTTTTTTGAAATTTCTTGTTTGCAAATTCCTTGCTTGCTCACTGATCTTCTGATTTGCAATCTAATTTCTTCCTTTTTGGAAGTAATTTCCTTCATGCTACTGCACTTTGCTGCACAAGAATTTTAGTTGAACATCCTATTAATCAAACTTGGGGTCTTCATGCACCTTCACTTCCATTTGATTTTCAGATCACCTAAATCTTAGATGCACCCTTTTTGAAAACTATAATCAAGTTATCTCACTTTTCTCAAATGTTCAAACTATTTATTTTTAAATTTTTAAACATTCAATCCAAAAGTACACTCACTGTTTGGATAATGTGTTACAACACAATGATCAAACTTTTCTTGTTTTCTATCTTTGATGACACATGAATTCCTATACTTGAACAATCTTTTGATCATACCTATGATCTTCTTCCAACTTGGTCCATAAACCCATCCACAATCCATTTTTATGTATCTTGCCATTGATTCATTCTTCCAATCTTTGTTCAGACACATTTTCTCACAATGATTCTTTAATCCACATATACTGCAAGGATGTAAATCCCAACATTTTTCCTTTGTATGACCTTTTCTGTTACAATGTGAACAGTGCACATATTGCTTTTCTTGAACAAATATGTTTGTATTTGTGTCATTTCCTTTACCTACAATATATCCAAGACCTTCAAATTTTGACCTCATGACTGATTCAATCAATTTTTTGATTCCTTGTTCATTCTTGCCCAATCCTTTACCTTTATAACCCATTTTCTGCATTATTTTTAATCCAACATTGTTTTCATTACAACTTTTCTCATCACATCTTACAAGATTTGTAGATTCAAACACACTTTTATCTTCATCTTTACATTCTTTGTCAAAAATATATTTAGTGATCTTACACAAATCATTTGATTCATTGCACAAATCCTCAGTATTACGCAAAGCATCACAAACTTGTGGTTTTAACTTTAGACATTCATTTTCCTTTTCTAGCAAATTTAACTTTGCTTCTAATCCTTCATATTTCTTCTTAACCTCATCATACATTTTCAATTTTTCTTCTAACTCTTCATTCTTTTTCTTACCTTCATCAAACAATTTTAGTTTTTCTTCTAGCACTTCATTCTCTCTTTTAACTTTTTCTAATTCATTTTCAAGATCACAAATTTTTATTACTTGTTCACTGTTCTCAATTAAAATCTTGTCTAAATCTTTTAACAATTCAGAATTTTATTTCTTAACATCTAGCAATTCTTCCTCAACTTGACACAAAGCTTTCAAGAGTTCACTATTTTTTTCCTTTAAAAAGTCATTTTCACAAATTAAACTTTCATTTTCTTTTAACACTCTTTTACCAAGTTTTCCCATCGATTCAAATAATTTGACTCACCTTGCTTTTATTTTGATTCTGATTTCTTCCCGATAACCTCAATGCTAACACTCCACCAAAATCTTCTTGCTCCTTCCTTCCTGTAGCTATATGACAAATTTATAGTTCACAGAATAACTTTTCAATCATAAATCTCATCAAAGACAACCAATTTCATTTATCTCATGAAAATATCACCATCACCAGCAATTACTCAGACACAACCATTTTTATTTAGCCAGAAAATCATATTTTCCTCTATCCATAATAGCACTACCAATTCATGTTTCAGAATATTCATTAAATATAAAATTTTCTAACAAATCTGTTGCATTGTGACATTAAACAGATTCAAATCATAAAACAAGAAATTACTCTGTGGCGTCCCTGAACAATTCAGCAGCTTCTTCTCTCTGTAGACACAGTGATCTCCCTCTTGCCAACAAACAATGATCACTCACTTTTAATCTGGTGCTTTTCTCCTTTGACAGTGACTATCTTCTTTCACACTTCTTGGACGATGGACTACGTTGTCCTCTTAAATTTTGGCACTTCATTATTTTTGGTGACTTCCACCTATCAGCTCTTTCAGGGATCTCTCTCCTCAAACAAAACACACTTGTATTGATTTAATAATGGTGACTCCTACTTCAGCTATCTTCATTGCAACTCCATACAAATAAAACACAGATTGGAAAAGACACAGAGACACATATAAAACACAGTGACAAACATGAGAAAGATAAACCTGAGAGCATGCTTCTACATCTTCGTATGCATCTTCTACGAATCTTGAAAGATCTTTGGCGGCTTAGAACAACTACACCCTTGATTCACATCCTACATTGCTGACACAAGCCACTCACAACCCAAGATTTGAAGGGCTCTGATACCATGATAAAAAATAGAAAAAACAAACACAGTGATTAGCCCAATAGATGCTGGAGCACACATATTTGATTTGTATTACTTGCTTGCAAAAAGCTTTACATCGATCATCTTTTATAGAGGAGTATGGAAAATTAAAGAAGGTTTTAGAAAGTAGGAACCAACATAGAAAAATCTGGAACATTCATCCACTACTGTTTGCATTTAATATTTTCACCTGTTCCTTATCGGTTGGGTGAATGACTTTGCTAGAAATCTCTAGAAGGTGCGTAGGTTGTAGAGATCACTAGAACATTTGTTAGGTGGAAGAAATTATTACTCCAACAAAATGAATGTCAAGAGGTGCATGGTTCCAACCCCTAATCAATTGTTATAGAATTAAAAGACATTGTGTACAATTTGCTCCTCCAAGAATTCTCAACTTTTCCGCCTTAGGATAACAAGTTCACTACCTTCCAATAATACATTTCCCTCAACTTTTCTTTATATTCCACTTAATGGGGAAAAATCTATTATTTATCGATCCTCAATTTTTCTACTTGACACATAGCAGTTATCAAATACAATTCATAGAATTTCACCAAGTCAAATAAGTTATTGTCACAAGGTTCTTATCATTAATTCAGATTCTAGGATTGTTACCATCTAAAATTAATTGTGTAGACATGAGTCAATCAATGTTTCCTGTCGCTTCCACACAATGGCATCCTCCTCCTCCCAAGGTTGCCTCTTTCCAGGCTATTCTTAAGAGCCAAAAAGTTAGAAATCTTACGCCATCCTACCCTTTATGCACCTAGAAAGTCACGTAGGTCTTTAATAGATTGTGTGTTTGTGGAAGTCTTTGGATTGCTTCCATATTTGTTTGACTAAGGAGAAATTAATATCTGGTCTATCTCTGCTGACAGGTTAATTGCAAGCTACTAACTTATTGGGGGTCTAATAATAATGAACTACTTAGCCTTAAATTTGTATTTATTGAAGTCATGGGAGGAGGAGGGTTTCAATATCTGTATTGTGTTTTATTTCCAAGGTGGCCATGCCTCTTTCATGGCACAATCATCACTTCTAACATGCATTTTCTGCCAACTTTCATTAAGTCAAAATCATGTTTATTTATTTGGTTTTCTTCCAATATGGTAGTTAGTTTCAGGAGGGATGTGACAATTATTTTATGTGATAATTATGTGGGATTTCTTTTTATAATTATTGTAAGAATAATGCTTTGAGGATCTTATTATATTGCTTGGTAACAAGGCTCTTCAATAAGATAATAGGTAAATATCAATATATAATATATGTGCTAACCAAAAACTTAATTTCATATTTGGTTAACCATGGGAAAGAATAGAGTGATAAATAAACACAATGATTTTATGCAAGAAATTCCATTAAAGAATTACTCTCATCCCTTTCCTTGATTCCTGCAAGCCTTAAGCACAATTCGTATATGGTACAGTTCATAACATTTATCTAACTCCTATCCAATATTTTCTCTTCTCATATGCTTTGGCTTCTATGTAGATATTTCTAAAGTGGAATTTATTTAATTAAGTCCATTGATAGTATGACCATTAAAATTTATTGTCTTTCCATTCACTATTTGACATAAGAATAATTTTATATTATAAGCATTATCACATGGCTTAAAATTAACATCCTCATATTCTTTATAACGTTAAACATACAAATTTCAAAGATCCTAGATGTATTATTGAAAATTGACTGGGTGGCCTTAAAAGTTATAACAAATTAAATTGTTGTGCATATATCCATATATGCATGAGGATTATTATTGCAGCATTACATACATAATATGGGGTGTGTGGAATTATTTTGAATGGCATTTAAATACATTACATAGTGCTATGTTAAGAGGTAAAATGAAAATAGAAAACAAAGATGTTAAAAGCTATACATATCATATATCCATAGTTTTCTAGCCATTCAGTTTTTTTTCCTTTCTATTTTCATCCCAGTTTGACTCAGTTTTCACAACAATAATTCACCATAAAATGCTAATCAACATGAATGAAACATGCAATTCACAAATTTAATTTTCCTAATCTGGTTCATCTTAAACACTTATGAGTCCTACAAGAGGGTACATAGATGCATTTACATTTAAATTTTAGCAAGTCAAAATCTATAAATTGAGCTATTTAAACTTCTTCATAATCAACTGCATCATTCCAATGAGGTTACATAATGTTCATTCAATTTAACAACATAGTTATTCTCTTTTTAGTTAACTCTTTCATAATCAAAATTATCAAAGAATGATGAAATAGATCTAGGATTCCATAAGGTCATTTCAACTATCAGTCACAACAAGGAGGCAAGCACACAATGGAATTTCACACAAGCAACTCCACCTGGGCAACATCACTAAGATGATGGTTGCATTGTTATCAGGCTAGTTGTCAATGTCTTGGTAGTGGTTTCAGAAGTGATAATGGTGGTTGCAAATGTGACAAGGTTGGTTGACATGTGTTATGGTGGTTACAAATGTTTCATGGCTGGTTGATATGTATCATGGTGGTTGCCTAAATGGCATGAAAAATGTGAGTTTTCACATTCCTTGATGCTTGGAAGTCCTTTAGTGTAGGAAAGGATAATTATGATTTATGATATTTGTAAATATGTTGAAGTATACAGAGGAAATGGGAGTGTGAGAGTGAGAATTGACAATTCAACTAGTTGTAGGAGTAAGACAACAGTAGAATGATCCTTGTATATGCTCTGTTTCAACTCTTTTTAACTACTGAAACAAAGCATATACAACTTCAAAAGTAATGTGAAGTTGATAAAATAAAAATAATCTAGGGCACACGTGTGAAACAAGATTGTTCTCTATTTGAGTGATGTCCATAGCTGTGAAACAAAAGGAAAAAGAGAGAAAGACAAGTTAGGGAATTCCACAAATAAGCATCACAAGTGAAGAAGGTTACCTCAAATGGTTGAGCACAACAAAAGGCATGGAGTTGGGCTTCCATAACTGAGGATCTTCCCACAATGTGTGTGACAAATATACATCAAACAACACGACTACCTTGAATTCCCCATGCCTAGGATTCAAAAACTTGACCACCAAACCCTTGACCGATACAAGCCCCTTGCTCGAAAACACTTGCAACTCATGCACTATGCTCCTACTCCCCTTCACTAACCCTGATCTTGCATTTTCAAGAAAAAATAGTAATAAAACACAATAAAAAATGGCCCGACTACATACAGATTTGAAAAATAAAATTAACTGAAGCCATGAAAAGTGACTTACCACAAGATTCTGCACAAATCGTGTTCTATCAAAATTTCCAATGTAGAAAAATGGGAAGAGTTTGCAACCCTAAATCAAGTGCCACACTTTCACTTCTCCATTTTGGCAAGCTACACCTGAAAATAAGGTTTCATTTTCACTTCTCCATATTGGCGGGTGTTTCGACAAACCCTTTAGAGTATGTTTATTAAAATGAAAATTATGGACAAGATCTTAATAATTAGCACATTATGGCATGTTAAATACATATATAAAATGATTATAGTTAATAATTAATAAAAAAATATTTTTTTATATAATACAAAATATAATTAATTATATTATATATTTAATATAATAGTAATAAAGATTAAATTATATATAATATAATTATATTTATTATTATATTAAATAGTATATGTATGTTATATTATTATTATATATTGTATACTCTAATAAAAAATATTAAATATAAATATAAAATTATTATAATTAATAATTAATATATTTTTATATAGAGTGGGTGGTTGGGCAGATGTCTCTCCACAATAAGGTTGTGGAGAGACCACAACTATTAGAGTCATCATTGAGGAAAAATCTTCACTTTTAAGGAAAAATGTTCATTTTTAGGGAAAAATGTTCTTTTTTTAAGGGAAAATTTTTCGTTTTCAGTAGACTCAACCATTACGTTTCAAAAATCCACGTAAATTGAATCTAATTGCTTCTAGAAATAACTACTTGACCTTACATTTTTAAGGAACTACTTCTAGAAATAATTACTTTTACAAACATTACGTTTCTACAATCCATGTAAATTGAATCTAAATGCTTCTAGAAATAACTACTTGACTTTTTGAAATGAAAGTTTCTGCAAGATATCCCTCAAAATGAAATTGGATTATTTAAATCATATTTTATTTGTGAAATTGACTACAATTTCTCTTTGATACATTTGACATGCTAACACAACAGGAAAACCAAATTGGCTTCAAATTATAGTTAAAAACATTAATGATTCATTAACATAATGAGTAATAAAAGTTAAGGAATATAAATGTTATTTTTTTTTATAAAATATGTGAAGGCCTTAAGACTGCACCGAGAGGCAATGCCTTCCACGCAACCTAGGTGCACCAAGCAACCTAGGCGACCAAATGGCTCGCTTAGGTAGGGGTCTCATGAGGGGGACTTAAGCTCTATGGATTATGATCAAATTCAAAAGAAAAAAGAATAGAGGAGTAATAGTCATTTATTTAGTCATTTTTATTTGTCTGACTAATTATTTAGTTGTGATTTTATCCAATGACCAAATTAATCATTTATTTAGTCGTTTATACTTGTGAATTGCAAAAAACTAGTAGAATTTAGTAATTTTTAGTCATGTGACTAAATTTTTTAGTCACATAGTCATTTATTTTCCAAATTCTACTAGTAAATTGTAGGTAACCATGGTAATCACATTGTTTCTTCTCCTAACATCCTTCCTATTCATGAAGAAGATATTTTAGTGTTAGAAGATACACTGGAAAGTCATGAAAATATCATTTCTCCATTTCCTAATGCTCCTACCATTTGGAGAGATCTATTTCAATGAAAGGATCTAATCATTGAAAAGCATGATTCTCCCTCTCTCAATGCCTCCCCTATTTTTGATGTTCAAAAGCTACTTTACAAAATGTAACCAGGGAATGTGATGAACAACTTAAAAGCTCTTCTACTAGGGTATATATTAGGGAACAAGAGAATGAGACA
>VDFB02151383.1:0-12085 GCA_007258455.2 Sequoia sempervirens
TCCTGGGCTTGGGTTTCCAGATTTTTCTGACATGTCTTGTCGCTCATGAATGCTCGAAGTAACTTTGCTCAGATGTGAATATGGATGGATTTAAAGGCTTTTGGGCATCATTTTGATTTCATTATTCACTTGTTTTCTGCTTTGGCATCTGAGTTCATTCTTCATTCGAGCTTTGATCATTGATTTTGAGCTGCTTGCGTGAGGATTGGTTGAGCGCTGATAAAGGTTTTCGTTGCTAGGGCACACTCGTTTTGCAGTCGCTTCCTCGAGTTCAAGTTTCATCTAGACTAATCCATGGTAAGTCGTTGCTGACCCCTCCCTTTGTTTGCATCATGATTGAATCTTTCTAAGTCGATTGGTAGCCATTCTAGTTTGGCCTTTCCTTGGTTACGATTTTGTATTTATCGAACTAGGGTTAGACTTAACTCCTCACCAAAACTCTATCGCCCGTGCTTGTGTTTATCCATTAAATGGCGGGTGTGTGAATATGGATGGTGTTATGGGTCGGATTTTGCCCCAAGTGCGTAATTTGTTATATCCGGCGAGGTTAGGGTTTTCGGTGCTTTGCCCAGATTTTGTTAGGCTTGATGAATTTGTTGCGATTGGCATATCTTGCGCCCAGATTAAAATAGCCCCTGCCTTGGGAAGCCCTGGAGTGCTTTAGATTGATCTTCACAGATAGTATTTAAAACCCCGAGCTTTACTTGGTTTTCATGGCGGAGCTTTAGTCATCAAAATTAGGGCATCATTGTTTTTCCCTGAAGATTAGTCATTTGAAGGCTTTTGGAAATTTGAATTCATGTGCATTTGAAGTCTTGCTTATTGGCGTCGATTTTGAGACCATTTGAATCTCAAGTAGCAAGGTTTTGCATGATCATTCAGTCGATGGTTCACGTGTTAACATTCACCGGGTTTCTGAGGTGTCTGCAGAATTGCTGCGCACCCGGATTTTCCCAGTTTCAGCCAATTCCGCGAAGTATAGCGAATTTCGGAGTCCCAAACTATCCATGGAAATCCATCCTGTCCAGACTTTTCTGGTTTTCTTGCCTGGTTTCATTTCTTTCGATTTCACGAAGTTAGGGGTAATGGAGTGAAAGCTAAATGTTGATTTCTTGTTGCTAATGGATGAATTTCATGATAATCCTATAACCTTTGTCTGTACTAACGATTTATTTGGAAAATGATGTCTTGGCAGCAAGAATCCGTCTGGGTCGGATTTCTCCGAATTCTGCCCTGACCGGATTTTTCCAGTTTACCTTGTTTTCCCGGATTGCTTTATTTTTCTGGATTTTCAAAGATTGATGATTTGTGATGGATCTTAATTGCTTTATATGATTTTATGCTAACCTTTGGATTGGAATATGTATGATAATTGGATACTCATGACGTTCTTTTGTGAATGCAGGCTGAATCAAGCAAGGCTATTGTAGGAAAATCTAAAGGAGATACAGAGGGGTCCTCCATTTCAGAAGCAGAAAGATTAAGATTGGATACCAAGAGTCAGGTGCCAGACAGTAAGATATCTTCTGTGTGTTCTGAGGTCTCGGACACCAACGTTGGAGCATGGCAATATGAGGAATTCAAAGAAAGAATGGCTCAGAAGGATCTATCAGTCTTGAGACAAGGAATGATGAAGTCCGGACTAGTTCATGTGGCAGGGTTCCCTCCTGCAATCCAATGCTGAGTTAATACTAGAATGTGCCCGGCAGTATGACTTCGACACACAAAGGGTTGTCAGTACAGAAGGGAGAGTCTTAGCGAATTTTAATCCTGTTTCTATTGCCCAAGCCTTTGACATGCTAGATTTGCCTTCTGTGTGTACCTTGAACATGGACTTGGCCAAAACATATTATGAGAATGAGCCCACCAAAGCTCAGCAGATGATTAATTCTTGGTTGGAGAAGCCAAAGTCACACTATTCCAAACTGCCCAAGCAATTGCACAAGGTTAAATTCAGATCAGATATTTATGATGCGATCACATTTTTTAGCAGAGTGGCAGGTTTGAAGAGTGCTGGAGTGTTGGAAAGTTGGATGGTCCATGTGATCAATAAAATTGAACAGGGTACTAATTACCATTGGGCAGGACTCATTAGTGTTGTGATTGACAGACAACTGAGGGATGTCCTAGAAACAAAGAAGTTCACCATGACTTCCTATGTGGTGTATGTGTTAGCCAGATTCTACCCATACAGGGGTCTGAATCCGAAAGGGACATTTGGACAGAATGTAATCTATGACATTTACCCAGAGTTGCACCTAGGACACAGGGATTACATAAGAGCAAACGATGCATTTACAATGCATATCACTAGGTTGCTTCAAAATGCGGAGCATGTGAGGTTGTCTGATGGAGCGAAGGAGTTGATAAAGAAGTATGGGGCTTGGTTCATTCAGTTTCCCACTTTCTCTTACATTAGAATTGACGGATGCCAAGCTGCCCCATACAGGTTACCTAGGTACCCTACTGACCATATTGTGTTGTTGGAGGTTGTGCGATAGATATGTGAATTTGATGCAGTTGTCAAGAAGGAAAAGCATAAAATAGGTTTTGGTGGAGATTTCCCTCTCAGAATTGGTATAGCTGAGGTGTGCCCTTCCATCCAATCGGCACATGCGGCAGGGGATGAATTGGCAGCTCATGGTTTCTCCTTCCACTCCAAGAGGACAAACTTTGATATCACAGGGGAAGCACAGAAGAAGGCCACCAAAGAATACCATCACAAGGAAGACCTAGAAGACTATTGGGCAAATATCAAGGATGATTTTGAGGCAAGGAAGAAAAGGTACTCCAAGGTTCCAGTTGATGTGATTAGGCAATACAATGTTAAGTTGATCCCCGACTAGCTAGAAGATGACGGGAATCTGGTGCAGGACCATGCATATGAGTCTGTCAAAGACAAATCAATCGGAGAGATAAATTGGAATGATGATGAAGTGACTGAGCTAGAAGACCTAATGGCCCCAGTCATGAGATTTACTACTTCCTGGTTGAAGCATAAGGTTTGGGAGTTGGAAAGTGAGAAGGTACCCTGTACCTTTAATTTGATGGGAAATCTCAATCCTATGTCCACTTTAGAAGAATCCAGGGAAGATGACCCCAAAGGGAAAACTAAAGGGAGCTCACCCTTCAAAATTAAAATCAGGGGTCCTCAAGAGAGTGAGCCAGAACCGAAAAGAAAACCAAAGGGAAAGAAAAGAAGCCGAGCCTTGAAAATAGGCAAGTCCTCTGAAGAGGAGGAAGTTGAAAAGGCAGAAGAAGAAGATGCTCCTCCACCGCCAAAGAAGACAAGAACAACTAGGGTTTCAAGGAGGAAAGGTCAAGAAATTTCCAAAGATGAGACTCCTATTGTTGAAGTAGAAAGTTCAGGAGAAAAGACTAAAGTTTATTCAAGGAGATCAAGGACTCCATCTCCTAAGGAGACTATGCAAGAGATGGACCCTTCTCCGAAGGCACCAGTTGTAGAGCAACCTAAGGCTACTTCTCCTTCGCCAAGTGCACCTGAGCAAGAGACTCCTGAGGAGCATGAGACTAGTGGAGTGGCAGAACCGTTCACGGAAGGAGAACTCTTTGGTGCGGAAGCTGAGCTTGAGGTTGAAGAGGTAGGAAGACACCCTTCTCCACTAGTACAATATGAGGATTCTCCGGAGGGTAGCAAAGGGAACAGATCACCTAAAAGGGAGGATATCCCTGTTAGAACCCCATCGCCTGTGCAAGAAGAGGAACCTGAATTAGGTGATCAAGGTGAGCAGTCTCCTAGAAAAGGAAAAGATGAAACACCGGAAAAACATGAAGAGGTGAAGACAGATGAAATTCGGGTGGAACCTGTTGTTTCGAATTGGCTGGAAAAGGAGATTACAAGAAAAAAAAAGTTGTTATTGAGGACACCCCTCTGGATTGGGATGAGATGTTGTCCAAGATCGGCAAAGGCAAGAAGAAGAGGGCGGCCAAATTAGTTTCAAGGATAGAAAGAGATGAAGCGAGTAACAGGGTCATTCACATTGCCACCCCTGCTGCGGATAAAACTAAAGAAGAGGTCACTGGTAAGGATTACAATGTGCAGAATTTTAACCTTGGACTAGCATCTATGGAACAAGATATTGAAGAGTATGAAGGGTCCAGTGCAGTAATAATTGGGAGGCTAAGGAAAGAGACTCAGTCAAAACATGAGCTTAAAAGGGAAAATGAGAGGCTTAGGAAGTGCTTGGAGGATGTAATGAAACCTCTGCAATCTCTTCACCCATCTTCCTCTGCTACTCCTGGTTTCTTGCCCAAGGAAACCATTTCTGAAATTGAAAGGATGAAAACCTCTGCCCAAACTGCAATAGATTGGTTGAAAGATGTACAAGTGAAAGGAGATGATGCAATTAAGGAGGTCCTTTCAGTTGGGAAGGATGCAGTCAGAGCCAAAGACCTACTTGAACATGTGCTATCTCAAGACAAGGAGGATATTGATCTTCTGTTGCAGAAATCCAAAGTGATTATGGGGTATGGTAAGGATCAGTTGGCTGCAGATGGGATTCTTCCTTCCTCCAGACTTAGTGAACCTTGGGAATGGTTCAAGGCCTTACAAATTTGACAGAAAGCCATCAGAAAGATCCATAAACGAAAGAAACAAATAGATGGTGATCTAACTGGAGTTTATGATGGATGCATTGCATTTTTTGAGATTATGACTGGCAAGAGGAAAATTGCTCCTAAATATCTGAGCCTAGAATAGTTAAGGGAATGGTGGCATGATGTTTATGCTCCTAACTCTGAAAAATGTAATAGGACCTGGTGGATGATCGCGACAACCTATTTGCGTTGATGGATGAAGTATCGGTACAAAGATGTGTGTTGAATTGAAAATTATGTAATCAACTTTTCGATGATTACACAACTTGGACTTCAGCCACAGCTATGTGAGATGGGAATCTCTCCTCTCGGAAAGGGGAGGCGCCCTTCTTACTGCTAAGAGAAACAATAGTAAATCACAAAAGTAATTACACAATGTACACGAAAGTCACGGAGTGGGGGGGTGTGTTACATTCATACTTCTCTCTTGTTTCAGAGAAGATGTTTACAATGCTTCACTTGTTGGAAGTTCAGAATTCTTGATAACTTGAAGCAAACAACTAGCAGTAATACCAATATCTCTATCTCGTCAAAGCGAAGTGTAGAGATACAGTAATTAACAACAAACAAAAGAAAATAAAATGGGAGGAAGCTCACGAAGGCACAAAGTCGTTCCGTAGCTTTATCAGGGTCGGATCTGCATAAACGTACCGTTTGCTACGTTAGAAGCACAAAGTCTTCTTAGACGCAACAATTCTTCGAACAGCATGAGCGATTACAAGCACAAAGTCTTGTAGATCATCCAACCAAAATGTCAACGAGCACGAATGATTACAAGCACAAAGTCTTGTAGATCCTTCGACAAAGTATCCAATGGAATGAATAATTATAAGCACAAAGTCTTATAGATTATCCAACAAGAACATGCATGAGCATGAATGATTATAAGCGCAAAGTCTTATAGATCACTCAACCAATGATAAACAAAATAACAATGCAATCTAAATAATAAATGTAACACAAAGTTTACATCAACCACTTAGAGTCTTTCAGATTCCTCGAACTAATCACTACCAAATCGAATCAACTTACAAAAGTATCGAATCCAACACAAAGTTTGGCTTGCAATCCTTTCCTTTATTGATTGAATCTCATTCACAAAATATGAACGCAAAGTTTCACAAGTTTGCTTACAAAAGGGGCAGCACTTCGTTGCAAAAGATTAAAAGATATGTTACAATGAAAATCCCTCACAATATATAGAAAGAGGGATGAGCAAAATAAGGAAAGAGATTGAGAAAATTAAGGAAAGTTAGGTGAGCGATTTTTGGAGATCTCACCTAACTTTGACCAAAGTCAAAGTGTAATTTGTTTTGAAAATATTACATCTTTGGACTTGGTGTAATTACAATTTACAAAATGACATTCGAAAATGTCGAGAAATATTTACAAGATGCATTATGGGATGCACCGGAAATGTCTAACACTGGAGAATAGGATGCTGCTTCACGTCTTTTTGCATTGGGCGCGGAAGTCTTCAAATTTCCTCCTAGTCTCCTGCACGAACTTCTCATCTGGACCAACGGTGTAATCCACAATGGTGTGGATTCTCGTGATCGATCTCATGGCGGATGAGTGAACCTTCTTGCACCTGTCAAGATGCGTCTTCAGGTTGTCCAATGTGAGCCTTGTATCACAAATGATGTTCAGTGAAGCTTCTGAGAAGTCTGAACTGTCAATCAAATTCATGATGGCTTCTTTGAAGATCAGGGATATTTTTGCGGCTGGTAGGAAGATACGATTGTCCTCAAGAAGTTGACCAGGCAACTCTCTGATACTTTTGTCAAGAATGTTGCGATGCCCATCGACATCTTCCTGTACTTGGTGAAGGTCTTCAATGAGAGATTGAACCACTTGGATCCTGTGCTTCAGTGATTCTTTTACCTCTGCAAACTTTTCTTTGTCGGGAATTACCCCAACCTCCACCAATTTGCTGAGCTTTACCTGCTTCATTTCCGACCATGACAACAGGCATTTTTCCATGTCTCTGCGCTCCTGGGAAAGTACGCCCTTTTCTTTGTCAAGCTCTGTGGTGAGCTTGGCCAACATGGTGGTTTTCTCATCCGCAGCCAAAATTATCTGAGATCCGTGTTCGATGATCTTTTCAACAAAGTCATACAACACTCTACCTTTGGAGGCGAATTTCTCAGCTTTCTTGATAGCTAGGTCTTCAATACTTTTCGCTGTCGTGATTTATTGCATTAGCGGAGAACGGCAAGTCTCTTTAGCAGTGGCATAATGCTACGCCTACGTTTTGTACATGTTACGAGATTGCTCCAACTTTGTCGGCCTTCACGCCAAGATATCAAAGTGACTTAGCGCATCGGCTTTTGCACTTTTCGTTGGTAACCTTGCCAAGCTGGACCTTTGTTACTGTGTAGTCCTCCATATTGACATCACCTTCTTGATTCGGTGGTATGCCGATTTCAGCATACTTGTGGCCAGATTTATCAACATTCAGCCTCGAGTATACTTTTGCCTTCTTCTTCCCTTTAGCCTTTGGAAGAACTATCTCTTCAAAGTCGAGTTCCTCTGGAGAAATCATTTGCTTTTTACGCTTCGACACTTGAGATATTAGCCAAGGAGGAAGAAAAGAAGTGTGAACTTCTGGATTTACTGTCAAGTCGGTCGCCATTGCCACCTCTGAAGTTATTGTCACATCTGAACTCACCAATGGTATCGTGACAATTGGAGAAGTGTTTGTCATCATTGCTCCTGTAGTTGACATATTGAGCTGATCACGCATCGACTCATTCATGAAACGATTGAATTCGTTCTCAGAAGTGATATCATACGTTGGCGAAGACAAGCTAGGAATGGACGATGGTGGGCTTGACAGTATATCAACCGTATGAATGCTTGTCACTGATGGAGTATCAAGCTGGGTTGATGCTGCAGGGATAGGGGATATCTCAGCTGCAGGAATGCTCGTGGTAGGAATAGGTGACGAGGGAGCAGGAGGTGAAGGAATTCTTGACTCAAAAGGGGTATGAGGAACGTTTGAAGTCACGGGCGATGATGTTCTGTGAATTTCCTCAACTACGTTCTCGGGCGGAGAAGTAGTTATTTCTTCATCATGCTCGGGTTCCTGTTGATCACCCTCTTGCCTCTCCGATTCTGGTTCACCTTCGAAGTCACCTTCAGATCCTTATTCAGAATCTTCATCAGACTCTTGCCCGCTTTCAGAAACCTCTTCGGCATCGGAGTCTGCTTCTGCTGAATCTTCATCTTCAGCGGATTGGTCGCTTGAAGTATCTTCTTCATCGGAATCTATCTCCTCTGAGATGGGCTTTTTACCCTTAGAGAGAGATGGGTGAGATTCCATCATTTCTGTCTCTTGGACAGCCTGGGTATCTTTCTTACCAACAGTGAACTTAATCCTACGGCCTCTCCGTGAAGAAGTGGGAACGGCCGCTGACTTGTTTTTGTCGCGAAGTTCTTGCTGTTGGCGTGCTTCTGCCTCGGACTCTTCTCCTTCTGAGTCTGTCCTGAAACTTTTCATTGCATAACCATGTTTGTGTAACCATTCTTCTGTATTGGCTAGGATTGGTCTCAGCCTTTCTCTCATGTTGGTGACCTCTTTCCTAGACCACTGTATTGCAGGTAACGGCCTCTTAGCAACGCCTTGTTCATCATAGACAGCGTTCATGATATCACACGGATCCTCCAGAATCCTCTGGTAGATTGCGATGCAGGATCTACGATTTGTTAATTTGTCAATGCACGTAGTGTCTTTCGAGATAAGCTTCTTCATCTCGCAATCTGCCCGGATGTCTTCAAAAGCGGTACTGTGTTGGTGACCCTTTTGCAACTTCTTCGACATCACCATTCAAAATCAAACCCTATACGTAGGTTTGATGGTCATGATGCGCATCTCGGCATGAGCTGGAACTTAGCCCAGCACATTGCGGTCGGGATAGTATATCGCAGGTAGAATTAGATTAGGGCGGAATCAGCTTGTGGTTGCTTCGTTCTTTACGCGACATCGGTATCCGCATGTTTCCATGAGAACCCACTTATCCGAAGGATAACGTGGTAGCATGTAGGGACAACCGGTGTAACAACCTACTCTCAAGTAAGTAAGCGTTGGGAATTGGAGAAAAATACATCCAACTTTACTTACCACCTTATAAGCCTCATCAGACACTCTTCTTCTTTCCAAGGATGGATCAAAGTTGAAGAGTAAGGGCGCAAAGAAAGCCTCAGTGACCCGTCTGAAATGATGAAAGCTTTCCTTTAGCTCCAACTGATAGAAATATCTGTACACAGGCACCATCATTCGATTCCCCTTTGTAGATAGACCTGGGAATTGTCTCATCACAGCTGCTGCGTACACCAGGTAAGAAGTCATGTAGAACTTCAATGTAGAAGGGGCATTGATCAACTGTTCGTGCATCTCATCACTGATTTGTTTACCCCAGTCAATATGCTTTCCGCCTCGCCCATGATCGATGTAATTCGCCCGCAAATGTCAATGAAGTGGAAGGTAGTTCGAGGAGCAAACCTTTCACTGCTTTCGAGCTGATCTTATCCTTGGCGTCATCTTTGAAGTCACTTCTCAAGGAGGTCTTTGAAGGCCATCACGGAAAAACTGACGATCAAGCTGTATTTGAGTATTTATCAACTGTTTGGCTTTATTGGGATCAGCATCAAAGATCTCCTGTGCTTTTGATATAGAAATGTCAATATATTTGTCCATGTGAGGAACCTTGAAGACAATGTCAAAGAAATCGGGGTCGAGTCTCAGAATCTCGTGCCCGGAAAAGTCGATCACACTTCTGCTTTCTCGGATGTAATGAGACGCAACTTGAAGAACAAACTCAGTATTGTGCGCAGCTGTGGGGAACATTGCCACCAAGTGGAGATTACTGTGTACTATTGCCCTCATTGAATCAGGAAGAGGCTTCGTCTCTGTCAACTTTGCAAAGTCAACCAAATCTTGATGGCCAACTTCTGTATCCTTAATTTCTTCAACTTTCGAAAGTACCATAGTTGGCGGATAGACGCCTTGATATTTGTACTTCATCTTGCTTTTTGCTTTCGAAGAAGAAGGAGGTTTCGTAGCAGTCATCAAAAGAAACTGGAACACTGAGCACTCTTAACTGGACGATCTCTGAGAGTAGACTGCAATCCGTCTAGCCAGAACAAACACCAATTGTTAGGAAACATGGGAAAGCGTGAAATGAGCACGAGGGTGGAAGAGCATGGAGTGGATGGCGAGGCACGCAAAACGATGCACAAATGCGGAAAGACGAGGTTCTGGAGCGCACTGGTCAAAAATGAAGTTCATTTGGAAGGAATTGGGAAAAGTCAGAAAAAAGTGTAAGGGCGCTAACATTCAGCGCCCTTACATTTTGAGAAAATTGCTCTTGGTGTAAGGGCGCTAAATTTTGGCGCCCTTACATCTTACAAAGTTAGGCAATTTTTTAACATCTTCAGGATGTCACAGCGCTGAAAATTAGCGCTTCAGCTTTTGGGAGAGATAACTTTGGTGTAAGGGCGCTAAATTTTGGCGCCCTTACATCTTACAAAGTTAGGCAATTTTTGGTGAGTCTTCAAAATGTCATGGCGCTCAAAATTAGCGCTTCAGCAAGTTTGGCAATTCTTGAAGATGCAAATGCAATGAAGGATGGCGAAGGCGCTATAAGCTTGGAGAAGGAAATTTGTTTGAATCATGAAAGCTTGAACTTGCTTTCATCCTATTACATACGCCTCCAAAGATTAAGGGAATTCTCTTTCACAATGATAGATCTTTTCAACGTTCACCAAAACGCATATGAAGAGAAACAAAAAGCCTTCAACATGAATACATTGGAATAGATACAAGTTTCACAGAACATCGACCATAGAAGAGAATAAGAGAAGAATGCGCATAGGGAGAAGAAAGAAGAAACGCGAATGACTAAGGTAAGTGAATAGAAAGAAACGCAGGAATGGAGAACACTTACGCATTTGGGTAGCAAAGGATTTGAATGCGTAGGGTTAGAGAATAGAAAAGAAAAGAAGGAATGAGCATCAAAATGAACACGCACAGAGGAGAAAGACGTATTCAAAACCATGAATGAAGGTTCCATTGCATAAAGGGAAGGAAAACGCGAATGAAGGAGGTCGCCAAAAGAGAGAACAAAAAACGAAAAAATAAAAAACGTGAATGAAGAAACCAAAACGCGTATGAACAAAGATCATATACAAATGACAATACAAAGCCGAAATGAAAGTCTTACCAGGGCAAAACGCGAAGCTTGTTGAAGAGAAGAATGGCGAATCTCCAAAAAACGTGATTTTGCAGATGAAAGGCAAACGCACAGCAAGAGGAGAGGTAAAAGAAATAAAACATAAACAACAAAAGTGGCGAATTCATTCACTTTAACTTTGCAAATGAAAATTAAAAACCTAACTCAAGTCGTGCAATAAATTTAGGCACGAAAAGTGGCACGATTGACGAAAAACGCGAAATTGTGAAGAAACGTGCCAGAGGAATGAAAAAAGTTTAAGTGTTGAGAAAAAATGTAATGGCGCTAAAATTTAGCGCTCTTGCATTTTTTAGAATTTTCACTTCATGCAGGGGCGCTAAATTTTAGCGCCCTTACATTTCCAGACTTAGCCAAATTTTGGATTTTCCCTGCAGGGGCGCACTTTTTGAGTGCTACTGCATCTTCCGTAATTTGCAAAGTATTAACAGTGAAAAGTCGCGAAAGATCTCGTTTCGAAGGTCTTTGCGAGGAGAACAAGGTGGAATGCTCGAATTGACTATTCGAGACTTGGGAACGCACTTCGAGGTGACTCAAAAATCACCCCGTTGTGCGTACTTGAACTTCACGAATCCTAGGAAACAGACAAGTTTCGTAGGGGGGTTATCCGTGGAACGAGCGCTGCTAGATTCCGCGATAACAGCTGGCTCCTGCTGGGGATCTTCCTTCGGTTGTTCTTTAGAAAAGAACGAAGGGAGAAGAAATCCAGAATTCAAGTGCCTTTGTCCATCCATTGGGCTTGGAGTCAGGCGACGACGACGACAAAAACAAAACACAAAGACTCGAAAGGACTTAAAAAATAAAAAGTATTTACATACCAACACCGACTCCTTTACTGCGTAAAGTGCTTGAGATGTTGCCCACTGTGAGGAAGGGCAAATGGCGTTCCATCTCCGTATGCTAACAAGAAACTATTTTCACCATGCAACTGATGTATTTGGAAAGGTCCAGTCCATAGCGAATCAAATTTCCCGTGCATACCTTTTGGCTCTCTCCTTTTGTCCCATAGGAGGACGAGGTCACCAACTTGAAATTCTCGAGACTTGGCCTTCTTGTCGAACAACTTCTTCACTTGATCCTGGTGTTCCGCAATGCGGTCAGCCACCTAAACTCGATTCTCTTCCAATTCAGAGAGATACATAATGCCCTTGTCGACATAATTGTCAAACGTCTCATCCTCAATGGCCTTAACCAACTTGAGGGCTGGTAGTTCCAAA
>VDFB02151384.1:0-12792 GCA_007258455.2 Sequoia sempervirens
TAGAAGGTGCCGCTAACTCCATGCTCCGTGCTTTCTTCATCGCCTCCTGTAACGAAGGAGGATCAAAAGCTTTGATCCAACCTCGCAATGGCTCTGTCAACCCCTCCATGAAGAGCACTACCAAACGCCTCTCTGAGATGTTAGGGACCATAACGGATAACTTCTGGAAGTCACCAATGTAGGTCTCTAAACTGCCACTCTGCCTCAACTGCGCTAAGTCTCTGAAGTAGGTTTCCGGATCCTTCCTGTCAAACCGCTCAACTAATCTGTCCACAAACTCCTGGTATGTAGTGATCCTGTCATGCTGTAAGGTTACCATACCATGGTGCCACCAGTCGTAAGCCACTCCCTCGAGATGCAGTGTAGCATATCTGATAGCATCTCTCTCAGCCATCGGGCGTAGTGTAAGGAATGTATCTAGTTTGCTAATCCATGCTTGGGCTGTCATCTTACCACTCCCATCGAACATCGCCAATGTGAGCAGGTTTGTAGCATGTTTTAGATCATTGTTCGGCTGTCTAGGTCTCCAATCCTGTCGAGCTCTGTTGTGTTCTCGCCTCTGTGTAATAAAACGGTCAAAAGTGATCCTCTCTCTGACCGCAGGCGGTACCAACTCCCATTCCTCGTTCGCTGCCATAAGAGTATCAGCAAACAAATCATCCTGCTCCTCACCTGGTATAGCCTCATCGGGCTCCTGTCTCATGAAAGTAGGCCTAATAGGCCTATCTGCTGTCTGTGACACTGTCCTAGGAGCTCTCCGTGATCCTGCATCACTCCTGTCATCGTCACGATGTGGTGACGGTCTCCGCGAAGTACCCAATCTCTGAAGTGCCACTGCCACCTGCTGTAATACATCATCGGACCGCCGCTGACCTGCACGAAGATCTCTGAGTGCATGCAATACCTCTGCATCGTCCTGATCTCTGTTATTAGGTGGGATCTCTGTCCTAGGTATATCGTTGACCGATACGTCATTCGTAAAGCCATGTTTCTGGCTGCTGCTCAAAGCTAGCGTTGCCTTTCAATCAAAGGCTTTCGTCTGGCGATTATAGTACCCAATGTCTCAAACTCTTAAGGCATATGATGAAACCAGCCTTTCAGGATGGCGAGGGATTTAGCTCTGATACCTTTGTAGAAACCCTAGTTTCCCTCACGAACTACGATTAAGTGAGGTTTGGTTTGTTTTTGCAATTTTTGATTTTTTTGACGTTTTTGTGGTTTTTGCATGAAATAAAGAACAATGCGATTTTGCTTGAAAAATGATAATAAATACAAATAAAATATTTCTACTCTGATAGCAGTAGTATTTGATGCCAGTACGAATGCCAATCTATTATTTGTTCTTCTGGGATGATTACAAAAATGGTCTACTGACATGCAATATAAAAATAATGATTTTTATTGTAAAAACCTGGTATTTTTGCAGCAGACTGGAAAGTACAGATCTGGTACGGCTGCATTAATTACACCCTTCTCCCTTGGTTTTATGATCGCAAACAGGTCCAGACACCTAGGCGCCTCAACTGCTGAAGATAGAGGTCAAAGATATAAGGCATTTTGCTCTCTCTTGAAAATACGCCCCTAAATGGATGGTACGGCCCTGGTACAGATTTGTACGGCTGAGACAGCAACAGCAATAAATGTAAATGTACGGCCCCTTTCTAGAATCTCTGAATGTGGAGAATATGTGCGCCTGAATTGCTAGATGTCTTCTGGAAAAAGAGAAACTCTCTGTAACCCTGAATATTTAAACAACTCTGAAGTTCAATGATTTCCTCTGGATGAAGAAACCTCTGCTGGCAATAAATCAGGTGTTATTTCACACCCTCTGAATTGCTTCCAATGGAGATGGCTCGTTCCCCAAGGACTTCGAACTTGAAACCCTAAAGCTTCTTGCCCAGATCAAAGTTGATCAATTTTCAAAATCAATAATCATCATAATGGCTCAAAACCCAAGGCAAATGCACTATAACCTCAAAAGTGCGATTTCCTCAAAAATAGGGTTTCATTAAAATTCGAACTTTTAATTCTTTTATTGTTTCAATAGTCTCAGCCAAATTTTTATAATAAAATATAATTGTCAATTTGGCCCCCTCTCTGATGATGGCGACCCCCTCAAACAGAATCACTTAAGTTATAATTTAATATTATAACTTTTATATTATAATCATCAAATAATTAATATTTAATTAATACAATTAAATATTAATGGCTATATCTCGTTACTCATCGATGTTGATCCGTCGAACATTGAAGTGATTACGAATGCCAAATCCATCGCACTTTAAAATAGCGAGGGGTCCCCTTATTGTGCCAAGAGCTAAAAATAGCAATACGCAAAAGTGTCGATCCGAGGTAATGAAAGCCAAGCGATCAAACTCATGGCTGAGCCAAGCTCCAATGACCCTCTATCGATCTCAACCCTACGAGGGTTGTATGATGGAAACCGATGCATTATCCCCTCTTAGCATTAGGGGCATCCCGAGATAGAGTACTCTCCAGCCAAGACCGGACGTGGGCTGGACAAACCTTTCCGGTTGGACCTCGTCACCTTCCGATAGGGGCCCGCATCGGGACATCACAGCCCACCCCGCTCCGCGAGTCTCGACCTCGAGACCTCCAGCTCTGATACCAAGTTAGTTACCATTGCACCAAAAGCCCGGACTAGTAGTGAATGGCACCTCTTAAGCGTTAAAGGGCATCGGGGAGAAATGATGCGGGACATCCGCGAGGAGGGTTAGGTGTACTAGACATGACTAACCTATCCATTGGCTAGCTTATGACAACCTTTCAGTGGTGGCCATCTTCCTCCTTTAAACAAAGAAACATCATTTTCTTTGTAAAACTCTAGACTAGTATCTTTGGGCTGTGACATGGAAATCCTAGTAAATGGTAAATCTTCCTTCTCTTCTTCCGTTGCAAGGTTTGGACCTTGATTAATAGGTTCCTCAATTATTTCATCATATAATTGTCTTATGATTGGAACTTTGTAGAGCCAGTTCTTCGAAAAGAAGATCTGGTAGAGTGGAAGGAAGGAATAGGGGATGCTAAGTTGGTTTAAGTTGGTAAAATTTTGGTATAAACTCCTAGGTAGTACATGAGTAGAGGATCCTTCTATCCTTTGTACAAATTTGACTTTTGCTTGTGGAAATATTGTTGTCATTGATGTCAAAGACGGTTGGGGAAGGTGTTATTAGTGGCCCCAAATAAAATCAATTTGCTCGCCCTCTTTGGAATATTGGAGATAATTAATTGAAAATAAAATTAAATATTTTTATGAGGCTGGCCTCCTTTTGGAGCCTCCCCAAATTGTGGAAATGTTAATTAAAGAGTAAATTAATTTTTATTAATTTTATGGCGCTCCCAAAAAGAGACGACCCCCCTAGATGGGTGCGCCCAGCTTTGGGCAAAGAAAATAAATAATAAAATTACTCTTGCTGGTCAACCTATGGAGAGGTGTTTATAAATGAAGGGTCATCTCTCTTGGAAATGTGTCTTTTCTAAATGGTCGCCCCTTTTGGAAGAGATATAATGAAGGATTGTGAAGGACTTTTCAAGGCAAGCTTTTAATGAATATCTTTCTATACACCAACAGGTTTGGAGAACAATTTTTGTGGCAGATTTGTGAAGATATTATTGCAGATTTTATGAAGACATTTTTGTAGATTTGGTGAAGACTATATTGCAGATTTATGAGAGGAAGTTTGGCAGATTTGTGAGAAGGTGTTAGGGCAGATCTAAGAAGTTGTAAGTGAAAACAAAATTATCATATTGTTCTTGTGGAGGTTGGAGCCTCTTATTGAACACATTGGAGTCTCTTGCTGAGTTTGTGCTCAGTGGTGGGGATTGGAGTGGTGCCTACAATTTAAGAAGATTTATACAAGCAAGATTTTTCCATGGTTTTCTCCTGAAAGGGTTTCCATGTAAAATTGTGTGTCTCTTGTGCATGTTCTTAATGCTACATCTTGCATGAATAATATTGCTATGGTTAATTAGGCCTTGAGGTCATATTGCTATGCTTGATTAAGTTGAGAAGAAGTAAAGTTTTGATTTATACTGATTCACCCCCCTCTTAGTATAAGTGTGTGTTTCATCATTGCTTTCATCCTAGGGGCAAATGTCTAATCAAATCTAGTTTCCATTCATTTAGGACTTCTATGCTACCTGTAAGTCCTTTTTGCAATTGTACCTCACCATTAAGTCTTTTATCATAAGGAAAGTTCTCCAAGACTTTTGGATGATTACTATTTGTCATACTATAAAGGACTTGAATTTGTACAATAGCATATTTAAATGGACCAAACATATTCAAACCAAAAATAGGAGAAAAGATTCCTCAACAATGTAAGGAACCATGCTTTACATCCTTGCAACCTTTATCTCTAGTATAGACAACCAAGTTAGGATAAAAGGCATAACATATAGAGTTTTCACCTGACTTGGAAAGGGATGATAACTTACAAACATGTTCAAACTTGACTTATTTTTGGTCACATATAGAAAGGTAAAAAATAAGTCTAATATTCTTTAGGACACAAGAAGTAACACATACAAGAATTTCTCCAAAATGCACATAGTTCACGTTAAGGTGACTTTTGATATATTGAATCTTAGATTTAGGGAATATAGGTAACAACTTAGTGTGAAATGTTTTCTCAGGACAATATCCTAAATTTTACTCAACTATCTTTGTCCTATGCTTAACAGACTGCTTAAAAGTAGATTTGGATATAATATTTGTTAGAAGGTTGGGCCTCAAAACAAACTTCTTATAAACATCTTTTGATTAACAAGAGGTTTGTAAATGGTAATAGTACTTGAAAGGAGTTCTTCATTAACCTCTATTTTTGGTTGTCCTCTCCAATGATTTCATTTTTAGTAGTTTCACTAGTAGGGACCTTGTAAAATTCTTCTAAGGATGCTTCATTTATGATCTCATATCCTCCTTAATTAGTAGACGCTCACTTGAATTTTGCCATTTTTAGATTGTAAAACTTAAAATTTGAGACCTGAAGGGATGCCTTAAGAGGATTAAGGGATAGTGCAAATAGACAACAATTAGAGAATAATTAATAAAATATCAACCAAATCTCAACATAGACTACACAAATCAGTTGCTCGTAGGTCAAGAATTTCTAATTATTAAGGGAGAATGATGACTAGAAATAAGTTGAATTGGCTTTGATACCACAATAAGTTATAGGTCATGCAACTAGCATGAATGGGTAAAATCAGCATGGAGGTTGTTGGCTGAAAGGATACAACT
The DNA here is from genome assembly GCA_007258455.2 of Sequoia sempervirens. Lineage (NCBI taxonomy): Eukaryota > Viridiplantae > Streptophyta > Pinopsida > Cupressales > Cupressaceae > Sequoia > Sequoia sempervirens. Next base: position 5,267 of record VDFB02151384.1, read on the forward strand.
TCAACTCTTAATAAAAAAACACTTACAAAGCTTCTATTACAACCAGTGTTCCACGGGGACACTTCCCCCCCCTCCCCCCTAAATCTATGCGTTTCGGAGACTAGGATGTTTCGAGGACTTGGAGACGGCTGAGAAACGTCCCCCCGCTGTCCCGCCACCTCCGTCGGGACTTGAGAAACTTCACGGGGACGGTGGAGATGGCTAGATGTCTCCGAGACGTCTCAAGGACGCCTAGCCGTCCCTTGAGCATCTCGGGGACGCCCAGGCGTCTCTCACTAGGAAGCAGGAAAAGCGTTTTTTTTTAATCTTCAAAATTTCTTGAACTTCGTGCCTTGGGTGTAGCCCTAAAGGCTTGTGGGACCTCTCTCCAAACACACTACCTCTACAAAACACTCTTAACTCTTTTTTAGCTCACATTTGCATTTCATGTTTTTGCAATAGCTAGGTGAAGAGGAGAGAAAACAGTGAGAAGAGTGTGTGAAAGAGTGAGATTGAGGTGCTGCAAGTGCAAGAGGGGTGAGAAGGAGAAAGAAGAAGAGGAGGAGCATTCTACACCAACTTAGAAAGATTTTTCAAGCATAAGGTAAGGTTTCTATTGCTGTTTTTCTAAGTTTTTTCAATATTTTTTGTTGTTTTTTTTTTCTATGTTTTTAGATTCATTTTCAAAACATAGTTTGATGTTGAATCTTGATGGAAAGATGAAAAATGAACAATGAGCCTTGAAATAAAATATGAATATGCATTTTTAGCCATGTTTATGAAATTATGATTAATTTTATGAAATTAATTAAAATTAATCATAATTTCATAAACATGGCTGAAAATGCATATTCACATTTTATTTCAAGGCTCATTTTCATTTTTCATCTTTCCATCAAGATCAACATCACCCTTTAAAATTTTATTTTAAAATTCTGCCAAACTAGGCTAAAAACTAGAAACTTTCATGCAGAATTTATTTGTTTATTGTAGTGTCATTACCGAGCTCTCATGATAGAGCAGATGAGTCTTCATTCCCTACAGCGCATCCCCGAGCAATCGGTCATGCCCCAGGTCGGGCGGAGTGACCATGGGGCTGAGCTTGAAGCTCAAACTAGTTCCGTGGCAAGTGAAGCAAGTACTATAGAGTTCCCTTCTCCATTACTGGCAGAGTATGCTAGGGGTCCCTCGGATCAAATAGCTTCAAATAAAATTACCGTAGTTAAGAGAAGCAACTGGGTAAGCCAAGGAGGTGGAAGTGCCACTTTTGTATGTAGAGTGGTTTGGGAGCATTACTAGATAATGCACAACCTTTCATTATGAAAAGGTGTGGAGATATGTTCTTTGGCAAAACCCGGAAAACCCCAAATTGCAGCTGAAATAAATAAGCCATGGGGTGTTCCCCGATGATAGTCTTTAGCTGCAATTCCCAGCTCTACTACTTTGCTTCATAGGATACATCTTTAGTACAGCAGCTCCAAACTATACTTTGCAAATGAGAGTAGGAGGGACAATCTTCGTGTTCTTCCAACTTTAGGAGGGGAAACAAAATCGCAGAAAGTCAAACTCAAAGTAACCCCATAGCAAATTTACTTAATATGCAGCTCAAGGATGACATAGATAATGCCATTTGCAATTTCTTCTTTGCCAATGACATCCCATTTTATGTAGCCCGATTCCTTATTATAAGGAGATGATATCGATGGTGGCAAGGGGAGGACCATCATATGGGCCACCAGGTGAGATGAAATTGAGGACCACGATCTTGGATAAGAACTATTCCAAGATCAATTTGTTGATGGAGAAGATGAAGGAATGTTGGGTTAAGACATGATGCAGCATAGTCATGGATGGGTGGACGGACATTAGCCATCGTCCACTCATTAATATCATGGTTACATGTACAGAGTGCCCATATTTTCTTAAGGCAGTTGATTGTTCAGGGAATCGCAAAGATGTTGATTTTTAGTTTGAGGTCCTCAAGGAGGCTATTGAGGAGGTTGGGCCACAAAATGTGGTCCAAATAGTGACAGATGCAGCACATGTGTGCAAAGCTACGAGGAGACTTGTTGAGGTAGCTTATAGGCATATTTGGTGGACTCCATGTTGTGTGCATTCCATGAACAATGCACTCAAGGACATGGGGGAAGATTGGTTGGATTAGAGCAATGGTAAATGATGCGAGAGATGTGCAAATGTTTATCTGCAACCACCACACATCACATGCACTCTTCATGACCTTCTCTAAGGAGTTCTTGAAACCTACTGATATGAGATATGTTTCCTATTTCATTCTCTTGGAGAGAATGATTGAGTTGCAAGAGGCACCACAACTCATGGTTATGACAACAGAATGGAATAGGTGGGCCGAGTCTAAGAAAGAGCAGGGGAGGAGGGTGAAGGATACAGTGAAGTAGGGGAGGAGGGTGAAGGATACAATGAAGAGTGATGTGTTTTGGAGTGATACTAAATATATTGTCTCCATCATTGATCCAATTTTCTAGGTCATGAAGTATGGGGATGTAGATGCACTTAACCTTGGAGAGGTGTATGAGTGCATTGATTCAATGCTTGATCAGATGAGGGCTATTGTTCCATGATCACATTCAACCAATCATTCATAGGAGATGGGAGAAGCTCAACACTCCCTTGCACATGGCAGCCTATGCATTGAATCCTAAGTGGTACAAGACTAGGCTTGGTAGAGTGACACCGATAGAGGATGCGAAGGTGAAGGAAGGGTTCTTCAAGTGCATTGAGAGGATGTATGATCCTGTAGATGCCAACATGATTCGCACTGAGTGGACCAAATTTGCCACTCTTAGGGGTTATTTAGATGCGGCCAAGATGGATATGGCAACTATGGTGCAGGAGGACCCAATTTTGTGGTGGGCTTGCCATGGATCGGGATTTTTGACTACCATTCTAGCCATCCAATTGTTATCTCAAGTTTATAGTTCTTCAGCTACCGAGAGGAACTGGTCTACATATAGCTTCATCCACTCTTTTAAGAGGAGTAGACTTACCTCTAGGAGAGCAGAGAAGCTTGTGGCTGTACATAGTGTTGTGTCTTATTGATCACAAAACACTTGTGTACAAAGAGAGTCCAGCAGCACGATGGGATGTAGAACCAGAGGAGCCAACAGAGATTGAGGATAGTTTCTGGATCGCATGCATTGGAAGTTTAAGTTAGTTTGTCGTCCCCAATTGGAGGGTATGGGTAGATTTAATTAAATTATCACCTAAGTTGTCTAAATTATCGATATTTCATGAAGATAGCTTGATTGACGATTTAATTAAATCGGGACAAGTTATTAAATTAATTGTTTATTAAGTTATTCCAAAAATAAAATATCAAAAGGAATGACTTATTATTTAATTAATTTAATAATAAAAAGTGACTTAGGTGACTTAATAATAAAATAATAAAATAATAAAGTCACTTAAGGAATAAAACCCCCAGAAACTTCTTAGAAGCCTCTCGGTGATGAGATTGAAAAGTGCTGAGGCTTTGGCCATGCATTTGCCATCATCTTGAGCCAGGCGTACTTTTTCTACCATAATGCAGTCAATGCTTTAGGCTTTATTGATTTACTCTGCTGTGGAAAGACCAAACCAGCTGGTTATGCCAATTTCAGTTAAAAACACCAACCCTAGCTAGGAATTGTGGAGGAGTTACTTCCAGATCTCTAATTAAAAATTCCTAAAATAAGTCAAATTTGGATGATACGATTGGAGCACTTCATTCTCAGATTTTGTGAAGATATTTTCAGTCCTCTGGGAAGGACGATTTTGGCATCAAGGAAGGCATATTTCTATTGCAAGTGCTGGTTCGAATCATATATATATTGCTGCATTTTTACAGTCACTTCCAGCCACCTTGAAGAACCACGATTTTGCTCATAGTGGTCTCTTGCAGCATCGATTTCACTTATTCTTTGCATCGCTCCACTTGGGAGACATTGGCGTCTATGTTAGGAGGTGTGTGGAGTAATAGGTCTGCATTTATTTATTTTGGGACTGTTTTACCAGAACAGGGGCGACATTTAGAGGAGTTCAATTCTTCACTTGAGGAGCTCCTAAATTTCTGATTTTTGGTGGACAAGTTTGCCATCCCTTCTTCTTCACATCGGCACATAATAACCAGGTTCTTTAGTTCTATTTTTTGTAGTTCATCATTGTATAAGTTGCTGCCACATGACAGCTGTAGATGCATAATTTATACTACCATTGTAATAGCATTTTGATGCAAGTTGTAAGCCAAGAGTCTTGGCATTGCATATTGAGTAGTTGTAATCTTCATGTCAGCATTGTATAACAGCCTTGTATTTGGATTTGCACTTAATGAAGGAGTTATAAGGTTGCATGACAAATGTTTGACAAATTGCCTTTGGCTGTAGCTTTCATTCCCTTATATTAGTTTGCATGCTAAATGTTTGTAGAAATGCCATTAGAGTTGTAGATAATCTATGCATTTAGGAGTTGCACGACAATTGTTTGATAAAATGTCTAGTTGCTATTCTCTCATATCTACATGTATTAGATGCATGCCAAGTGTTTGTGAAAATGTCTCTTGGCTGTAGGTGTGCATTTTACATCAGAATTTCATGTTTATGCATTTGAAAAGTACAAAAATATATTGCACATCATCTTAGGACATTGGTAGATGGTTAGAATCATTTGGAAAGCATTTATATTTCATTCGCATTCATCAAAAGCATTTCAAATACAATTTGAAATCAATTACTAGCAAGTTCAAGGTTGCAAGCAAAGTGTTTGTCGAAATTCCAAAGGCAGAAAATAAGGGTTTTTGGATCAGTTTTGGCACGACACTTTACATAGTTTGGCAGAGCTTGATCACGAGGATTCTAGTAGTTTGAGTGATGAGGAGTTTGGGGATGATTAGAGGCCTCCCTTCACTACATTTTTGCATTTTGTACTTATTTTGATATCAATGTATCATGCCACTCATTGTAATCATCTTAATGCTATGATATTATGATGTCATATTTTCGATATAATAGAAATCTCAAATTCGACAATTTCATTTGTCAAAATTTATTTACTTTTAGTCTTTTAGTAATAGTATTCAAGTATTTAAAATGTTAGTATTTGCAATTTTGCTATTTTACCTATTTGCCGAAGTTTAATTTGAAATGTAATTCTTAAACATCTTTTTATAACTAGTTTTTCAAGTACTATATGTATATCTGTGCCACCCACCCGCCGTCGTCCCTCTCACCATCCCCGAAACCCGTCCCCGTTAGGAAACTCCTTGGAACACTGATTACAACCTTAAAGAGCAAGTTTTTGATTCTAAAGATCATAACTAGGTTTAATAGAAGAGCATATGCATACTCAGACACTTCTAAGGCTTAAAACTAATTGATGCCAAAACACCTTGAAGGAGACATTTTTATATCAAAATATTTACCTAAGGATCTGGTAACACTGGGTAAACCAATAAGCTGAAAATGATGATTATTGTGCCAAATGGTTGACATTGTCAGTCCTTGCCACTGAAACAAAAGTAACTTTATTTAAGTGAGATGCTGTTACTATCCGAAGAGGATGGTTCATCTCTCCTAACATGATGAGGGTCCCACCATTCTTCAAATTCATTTTCATTGAAAAGATTGTATTCAGTTATTGGCCACAATAATGCTGTGATTTGAAAATGATGCTGGAGATTCCAAATAGTGTCAGCATCCTTTCTCTGGGTATCAATATGTAAATGTGACTCCCAGCTAAGCCTTATATACATTATAGTGGTGACAACTGTTTGCTAAAAAAAGTTAAAGAGTCACGATTTATCACTGGTGGACCTTTTTTTTCCACAAATTTGTACAATTGGGGTAATGATTATGGGCAATACTTATTTTCCATGTCCAGTTGGGTTTCATGAACAGATCAATGAACCTTAGATACTGCAAATCTTAGTAGTCATATAAGACTAAATTTTAGTTGGCTCCTAGTATTGATAACAAAGACATCAACAACTTCGGTAAACTGAAGGTCATATGAAGCTTGCTGAGAAAAAGTGTTATCTTTGGTTAACTCCCATCTGAAGTATCTGAGATGCACGTCTCTGTATAAAATTACAATTGATGTTAATCATTCTAAAACAATTAAAGTGAGGAGTGTTAGGCCTTTGCATGTTTGTAAGAGGAAAATCTCGGCTACAACATTATTAGATCCTTTGATATGTTCGACCTTGCAGTTTGAATGACTGAAATAATCTTGTCAATGGACACACTTTTCTCCCATGGTCTTGTTCTTTAAATGTCAAGAATCTGCTACAATTTGTTTTGATGATGAACTTTGCTGCTTCTAATTCTTTAATTGCCTTTCCCATATTAGGATAATCTGCACCAAAGATTGGAATTCTCTTACTTTATGATATTTACCTTCTATGATTTTGATCTCCATTTCAAGCATCATCTTATTCCAGAATTTTTGCAGATTTTCTGAACATCTCATTTTCTATTTTTTGTTTAAGTTCAGGGAAATGTAGGGTTTATTCTCAAACTGTACTATCATTGTACTTTTTAGAGGCATAAATTAATCTAGGTGCTTTGATTCTGTCTCCTCCTAATATAAACAAATCATGTTTATTTGTACTACCATAAGGAGAATAGTTATCTTTGGAGTTGCCACCTGATAGTATGTCTATCGACATCTTTGTTAACTCAAAGAAGTCACATTTAAACTTCTTTCCCTCAATAATAATTTGTTCTTGGTGCTTATGCTTTCACAAGTGAATTTATTCCCTTGGACATCAATGCTTTTATACAGGTTATTCTATTTTAATTGCTCCTAGTTTTCTAGTCTTGGTAATTTGTAGAAAGATAAAGATGTGCCAGTATCTATTTGAGCATCATAAAATTTTCCACTGATTTTGACAAAAATAAACTGGGCATACCTACCATTTATCAGAGCAGTGATATATTCAGGCTTAGGCTCTGGTTCTAGTTGTGGTAGTGACGACATTACTAGCCTGCAAGTTGTTGGGTAAGGAGCATAGAATTCTTTAGTTGAAGGGAATTGATAGTGTTCTTTGATTTGCACAATCTTTGGTTCAGGATGTGCTGGTTGCTTTTCTGGATTTCTTGAATGGAATTGGTTCTGAATCTAGGGAAAAACTTCTTTAACTTTCAATTCTTCAAAGTTAAGAATGATGCTAGGTTGCATAGAAGAATATCCTTCTCCAAATCTTCCACAAAATTCATCTTCTTCAGGTTTTGTGCCCCATATTGGCAATTCATGGACCGGTCTTCTGTATGAATCTCATGTGGGATCCTTGGCTTCGTGGTTAACTTATTTCTCAATCAGTCTACATCAATTTCTATTGGTTTGAAAGTAATAGAAGAAGGTCTAGTGCTTTGTGGAGTTATTTTAGGTGTAAAAGAACTGAAAGGAGTTGAAGATCTACCTCTTCTGCTGAATGCATTTGCAGTATAAGGAGATTCCCTCTTTCTTCTTCATTGATCTTGCCACGACCTATTCATTATTGTTGTAGGTATTTCATCAAGCTCTTCAAGAGCAAG
>VDFB02151385.1:0-16604 GCA_007258455.2 Sequoia sempervirens
AATTCACAACATCTAATGCTACAAATCAATTAGATATGTCATACTTAGCTAGAAGGTATCTAGAGTTGTATGACAGATTGTTTGTATTTAGTACAAAACACTAGTTTCTAGATGACATGGTGATCTTGGAGTTTCTATAGATCTACTACTCTCATGAAGGGTAGGGCCACTTCTAAATGGAAGGTGTGTGGGGGACCACTAGTCTATGGTTGGAGGCAAAGCACTCACACATAATTCTCCCCCTCTTGCAATTGAGATGTCGAAACTTGGTTTATTAGAGACATTACATTTGATTTCACATGGCATTGTATTATTTTTAGTACATTGTAATTCATGTCTATGATATGCCATTTGTAAAATATTATATTGATCCAATCTTGAAAGATGTAATAATTGGTGAAAAACATTATTCTCTTGATATAAAGGGATGATATTGTGAATTAAAGAGAAACTAGTTTAATGTTATTATCTTATCAAAGAAATGAGTTAAAGGGTTTTTGTTATATTGTAATGATATAATTTTCACTCTTTTATCATTTTATGCTAAATGGAAAATTCATCTTCCTTATGTTGATATGTTTTTAAAATAACTTAGTCTAATATTTTTGTTAAAAATAAAGTTAGAGTGTTTTCCTAGTTAATGAATTAGAAGGTTCCATATGTGTGGTATTAGAGCAAATTTTAAACAATAGGGCCAATGAGCCCGCTATAAATATTTTTTTAGAAAGATATAACCTTGTGTTGAACTTTGAATGCAGAAATAGGTGGATCAAAGGCTAGAAAAAATAAAGGAGAGAAAGATAAACCCAAGAAAGTGAAATTTGAAGTTGAAACTAATAAAAGTGTGAGCTATATAGGAGAGGCTTGGCTCTTTGATTCTAAAACTATAGCTAATGCTCTCAAGAGTATCAAGCTAGAAAGAGAGAAACAAATTGATCACCCAATTTCCACTCATGTTAAGCCTAGGAAACCATTGAAAATTTGAAACATGTCTTTTAGGTGTGGTCACTATGCTCTAACATGTCTTTTAGGTGTGGATCAAAATTTGACTTAAGAAGTAGCAAGATTATATCCAAAAAGGTAAAGTGCATTCAAGTGATGTAATTGACCAACTAGGTTATTCCCAACCTTGGTTTATCCTAATCCCAAGAACAAACCTCATACATGCACAGGTTTGCATAACATCACAAATCAAAAATCTCAACATAACACATCTATCTCATACCATTTCCCAACACTACAATTCTTGCAAGAATACATTTGGCTTATGATATCCTATATATTATGATAGTACCCTCTAATTATCACTATTTGAATTTTACCATCAAAAGCTTTAAACATGCATATCCAACTAATATGAATTCTCTCATCAACATTCCCTTTTGATTATTCTCCATTTCTCATGGTTCTTCCCAGGTTATCCTATAAGTTTTCATGTTCATAAACAATCATAAAACCTTTCTTTCAATATGACTCGTATATTCACATGTTTACGATGTACACTAAATTCATATCTAATCTGGAGGTCATTTTTAGCTCGAGAGGAGTTTGTGCCTCTACACCTTTAAATACCCTCATATTACATCTTTGGGTTGTCAAAACATAAGTCCTCTTCTAGAATACTGTGAATAGGTATAGACTCTTAGTCAAGTATAAGATATTATCATAGTCAAAAAATATATATATATATCACTTATACATGTTTCTCAAGCCTATTGTTGAATATCAACATAATCATATTCAAGAGTATACCCTAACCCTAGGGAATAGACTATTCTCCTACTTTCAAGGAAATATGAGTAACCATTCAAGGATAAACTATCAACATGGTTTACATAACATCATATCCTTTCAATGATGATATATCTAACATGCCATTATTCTCGTAGCATTGCTAAAATCATAATTCATACAAACATATGTGTAAAATACAATCATCTTGGTATCATATGCATATACCTTCTAGATAGTTAAATATAAATACATCATACAATCATGAAATTCATAATAATTATATATAGATATCTTCTAATATGATATCCAAAACAACTTATAACCAATCTAGCTACATGCACAAGCTTGCTTAACAACTATGGTAAATTACTATAACTTGCACAAGCACTTGCATTCATAAAACATAAAATTCAAATAGAAAAGAATAATGGGGAAGAAATATTAGCATGCTTGGAAATTTAGCTTCCAATGAAGAAATTTCCCTGCAAGCTTAATCCCAAAGACTCTGCTTGCTGCTCTTTCTACTTTCAACTTATCTCCAATTCTAAACTCTAACTCCAAAATATCAAATCTTACATGAAAATATCTTGAGATATCTCAATGATAACTCACTCTCAGTCCTCTCAACTTGTACTCAAAGACTCAGCCTTTTGCACAAGAAAGCTACAACAAAATGAACAACAAATGGATACACAATATGGAATGGAATACTGGAATCCAAAACCAAGAGATTGTCCTCTATTTTTACAAAATATTGAGAAACTTAATGCTATAGTTTAGCTCTCCCATTTTCCACCTTTTTCATCCTTTTCCCACCTCTAAAACTACAAACACAAATCCAAAACCAACTCCTCTTCTAAACAAGTCGACTAAGAAAAACTGGGTGAAAGATGGTAGCCTAAAGAATCAAAATTTCAACACATATACAGTCCAACCAAAATTAATTTCTTAAACATGGTTGAGTCACCACTTTCCAGCCAACTCATGGAAATTTTACTAAGTCAAACATTTATTATGGTTTCCTTACAAATTTCTATCACTCAACATGACTCTTTTCATGCCAAGTCTCTACTTATGGCACCTATAATAATGGCTTCCAGTAAAATAAAACACAAACTCTCTATGCTATTTTCCAACTCATGCCTTGACCAAGTCTAATACCTTATAACCACTATGTGTGGCTATCGATACTCACAACATACTTTAATGTTTAAATGAATTGTCATCCTTTTATATAGCATAGTAACTTAAGCACTTATAATATAGTTTCAGCTTGATAAAAGAAAGCATTTTACACTATACCTTATGTGCTATATATATATATATATATATATATATATATATATATATATATATATATGCATTGAACTTAGTTTATACAATGTTAACTTTGCTCACTCTTATATAAGTGTTGCATTGATTACTTAATCCACATCATATATGCATTGATATCATTTATATCATTCAATATATATATCAACATATATGTATTCATACTAATAATAATAATAATAATACTACACACACACACACACATATATACATACATACATACATACATACATACATACATATATATATATGACTATTATACTATATATGCATTAACATATATATATTAAATAATTCTAATAGTCAAACACATATTTATATGTATATTAATGTATATGTATGTACATGTATGTATATACTATTAAATATGTAATGTATATATATACACACATATATCATTATTTTAACATCTTATAATAAACACACACACACACATACATACATACATACATACATACATACATACATACACATATATTTACAATATATATCTATACATATATTATTATATACAAAGTGTATGTATATATCCAATCAATTTCTCATGCATATGATGTATCCGTATATGAGTATGTGTAAGTATTTTTTCCTACATATGCACATACACGTATATGCTCATATACACGAGTTATCAAATATATAAATATATGCATATATACATTTAATGTATATACTTATCAATTATTACATATATAAAATACATGAAGTAAAACTCATACCCAATACAAAGGTTTAAAATTACTTAAGTAAAAACCAAAGAAACATCCAAGGAAATTCAAGGCAATGACTCAAACATTCCAAACATCATGAAAACTAAGACCAGGGGTTTACTTACTGAATCTCATACTAACTTGACTTAACTTTACTAAAATAGGATGTGAGTGTGTGATAGCTCAAGTAGGCACATTAGTGGCTACCATACCAAACTCCTCTTCTGGGTGATACTCTCCCTCTCTTCACTAGAGGGCTTCATTATTTCCTGCATCCAACTTAGTGCTTCATAAACTTAGTTAGTTGATCACATGAAAATCATATTCATCATATATCATTTGCATCATTAAAGCATTAAAAATAAATAATATCATAATGCATATTCATGTATTTCATTCATCAATTGAACATATTAAATTTATAATTCTGCATTCAATATCATATTTACTCATAAAGGTTAAAGTAATATGGTGACTTAGAAATAGGGTGTAACAACTAGCTTGTTACAAGTTTGGATTGGGAACTTTAGCTAGAAATATCGAACCAATTTTGAACCTCTAGTCATGGAATCACCTAGATATCAAGGCTTTACTAGACATGGTGTGACTAGGTTAGAGTACAACTTTCATTATCCCCCTTTTTATACCTTGTCGATTCACATGTTTGAGGTCATCCCTTAGGGTGATGAAATCCCCAAGAAGGCATCCTAATGGGAAAGAGACATTAAATTATTTTGATCTCCAAGATCACATGAATCACAAGGAGAGAGTATACATGTGACTAGTGGTCTTAGTTTAACTCACAAGACTTGGATCGAATCAATGATTTTGATCTTCAAGATCACCAAATGGTGAAAGGAGAGAGAATAAACCTAGATAAGGGACCCCAAACACAAAAAACAAGATCAATTGACCCTTTAATCTACTTTAGCATTCCTAAATTAGTAATATAAATAGAATTTTTTAACACAAGGTTGTAGGAAACATGTTAGTAGTTTTGATTTTTTATTTGACTAGCATGTAATTTACAAGATAAAACTCCAAGATAAACACTGCAACAAGTCAAAAATTAGTAGTTTAGTCCCTAAAAATAAAATTAATCTTGCTAAAAATTTGCATGGAAACACAACCGCCTAAACACAGAGCAAAACTGCCCAAACAAAGAATGATCAAATTCAAAAATTGAAAGTTTTACCTTGGTTATAGGGCTACCTAACTAGGTCATAAGGTCACCTAAAAAGTGATAGAACCGCCCTTGTATGAATAGGGTAACCCAAATGTGATTCCCTACACACACAAAAAATGATTACTAAAACATTTTTTTTTGTCCCAATAGGTAGTATGGATAACACATAGGCCCACAAAACCAACCTTTATTAGTAAACAAAAAAATATTTGTTAGAAAAAATGCAAATAATTTTGTTTAGCAAGTGGAACTAAGCTCCTAACACCCTGATGACAAGGCCACCCAAACATAGTATAGGGCTGCCCAAACACAACACATGGTCACCTAACTAGAACAAGTTCTTCCAACTGTGACCTGCATATGGTAAAACTCAAGATTTTTTTTTTCTTAGTGAAAAAGGGACATGGGTCCCAGAAGATGTGTTAGTAATATGTGCATGAAATTTTGAGCCTAATAGATCAAATCAAATCAATATTAACATACTCTACTCAAAACATAAACAAAACTCAAATTAAGCATAAGGGTTGATAACACATGAAAAAAAATTAAAGGTATTACCAAAACCAACCCTTGTTGCACCATGGAATGACAGTTGCACTCATGGGTGGTTGGATGTGAGTGATCATGCTAGCAACATAAGGTTGCATATGAGGTTGATTGATTATTATTATTTATGAAAATAGATAGGATGAGCTCCAATTTATAGAAATTGGGAAGAACCAATGGATAGATAGGATTAAAAGATGAGATCAATGGCTCATATGGATTGAGATCCATTGAAAGGTGAGAGAAGAACAAGTTTCCTCATGTGTTTGGAGATGTAGGGAGAGAGATTAAGGAGAGAACCAATGGTGGATATTCTCCTTGGGAGAAGTGGATGGACAAGATGGAAAGAGTACTTTGGAGTACCCAAGAGGGATGGGCAAGTACTTTGACCCATGTGATAGGTACCAAGGCCATGCCACATGTATAAAGGCCCATGAATTGTGTAGAAAATTCCCATTCCTTTGTACACATTGGATGATGTGGAGGATTTGACAAGGGGTTGACTAGGATTAAGGATGTGCATGTAGGGGATTAAGGGGATAATTGATTTTATCCCACTCAATGTAATGTGTAGAAAATAGGAAATTAAATAATATTTTATTTATTTTATTTTTGGAAAAAGGATGGGGGACTTGTGTAAATAAATAATTCAATTTATTTACCTAAGATGAACTATAGGAGGAATATGATTAAATTATTTAAACTAGAAATAGGTGTAGGTGGATAGTGATGAATGGTGGATGAATAGTGAATTTATTAATTAAATAACTAAACATTATTTAATTAATTGGGTAATTAGGATTTTATTCAATCAATTATAGAAAATAGTTGAGTAATGACAAGAAATCAATTTTAGCTGTCTACACTTGACAACTAAGGCTTGATGAAGTACCTATGTACAAATAAAAATATCTCTCACAAATAGAGAAAAGGAGAAAGCCTCATGGGAGAAACTCCTCTCCAAAAGAGAAATATGAAATGAAGGACTAAGAAGCATCTTAAACAATGTCCCAAAATAAATAAAAACATGCAAAAAACCATTGAAGCATGAAGAAGTTATAGATAAATATCAAAAGATCACTAATTTATTGTTGTGAATGAAGAACCTCTTCCAAAATCAAGATGATGATCAAGATCAAGAAATAAAAAATATGCATGAGTTCCCCAACAACACTACTTGAATAAGTATTAGATGGTAAAAAAAGGCAAAATATCTTATGTTTGAAGATACAAATGACGCATGAATGTGCATGAGTGGCCCCAATGCAATACACAACCATGCAAAAGAAATGCAAGTCAAAACTACATGTGTCAATAGTCTAAAGAAAATTGATCAATTAAGGATAGAAGGTTTCCTCCACAAACAAGAATGCAATATTGTATATATAGTAAGTTCTCCATCTCACTAAAATTCATGGGTAACCAGTTGTTGCATCCTCCTAGTACATAAGAACAAAAACTAGAGACATAGCTCACTCCAAAATGAAACCAAGGAAGCACTATCACCAATGGTAGAAACCATCCCATAATGTTGAAAAGGGTGTGATAGGTCCACTGAAACAATGTGTCACTAGGTAGTGCATGAAGGAGACAAAATAACATCTAAATGTGCACAAGAAAGTACCTACAATTGAAAAAAGGTGTTGAAACAAAGACACACATGCATGAGGTGAAAATCACTAGAATTCATTATTGTCATGGAAGGGACACTCACTTGAAAAGGATGTGATGGAAAATACTAAGACACTACACAACCTCCCATAGTAGTTTATAATCTAGTGTAAGTACAAAATAAGGCACAACAAGAAGTGTGAAATCCCTAGAAAACATACATTAGAGTCACACTTTATCTTAGTACATTTACAAAAGAGAGTGATTCAATAGATGCCTATAGAGCAAAATAGGAAAAAATGTTGGAAATACATGTAGAATAGCCCAAAATTAGTCATCCCATGCAAACATAAAGCTTCTAGGATCCAAAATGTCCAAGTAATTTACTAGAATGTGAAAACACAAAAAATGAATAAAATGTACCTAGGAAAAAATATTGAAAAAGTGCATGGATAGCTTGGAATAGCTCTAAAATACCTAACATAGTAAGAATTGTGAAAAAAGGAGAAACAAGTCAAAATTATGAGCTTGGAGCAAAAAAATCAAATCTAACTTTGATAGATGATAAAATAAGCCAACATTTTTCTTTGAAAAAGCTAGCTACACCACTAGAAATTGCTCAAGATCATATTTCCAACAATGTCTTGTTCACCAAATTTTGATGTTGTACGCCCAAATTATACCAAAAATTAAAAATAGCTCCTTTAGGAAAAAATAGGGCTTGGAGGGCAAGTCAAAGGGTCATCTATACTATTGATGTCAAAAAATGGAATATGTTGCCAAGACTAAATATCCCTAATAACCAATGAAATATTCCTCTCATTGACAGAATATTATTTCACAAAAAAAAATCTACTGAGCTAAAAAATTCATCATAAAACTTACAATGGCCAAAAAAGATCAATAAACAAACATGATGCCAAAAATGGTGAAAAAAATATTGGAAAATAGCATAATATTCACCTAAAATTTTGCAATTGATCAAAAGAATCAACAATCACCAATAATGTTGAAGAAAAACATCATTTGTGTGGTGAGACAAACCAAAACTGTTGATTGAAAAAACACACCATCGGATAAGTGCAAACTATCAAAACATTGTCACGAGGTTGAAGAACAATAGAAACTACCCAAGAAGTGGTGGAAAGGCCAATTTTTTTTCAAATTTCTTAGAAAACTACATTGATGTTGGAAAAAATGTGAGGCTAGGAAATTGAAAAAGTTGTAGGAAAATACATGGCCACTATGCATGGGAAAAATAATAGTCGCGCATGTGATTGCGGGGGTGGAAATAAAGTTTTGCAATTGGTGGGAGACTGAGAAAAAATATGGATTGGCAAGAATTTTTTGGTACTTGAAAACAATGAAAAAGTCACATAAAACACTATTGATATCCACACAGGCTTCGAAAGTGGTGAAATTAGCAGATTAAGTTGAAAAATCCTATCAATTGTTTCCAAGGTTGTAAGGGAAACACACAAGGTTTTTGAGTATTTATGCATGCCAAGGAAAAACACAAGGGCACCTAATACAATGCATGGGAGATATGGGGTTGGCATTGGATTGTGTGAGGTCAATGTTGGGGTGACAAAGAGAAAAATGACCACCAAAAACCTCAAACACATAAACACAAGATGTTCTAAAAAATGTTTCCAAATCAAACCCTAAAAAAAACTAAAACCCTTTAAAATAACATCCCCTATACTAGAAAAAAATGTGGAAGAATCTAAAGGTTATCATAGAGAAAAAGAAAATGCTTGGTCAAAAAGAAAACAAAGGCCTATCGGTGCATGGAAACCTTCCACCATGAGAAAGAAACTCAATTAGTCCACCACACTTCAAAGATTAGAAAGGAGCCCAAGTAAAAAAAACGTCGACAAACCCAAAAAATTGATACAAAAACATGAAAAAATGTTGTCGAAAATTGAAGTAGGTCCCCACAATGAAAAAACTCTTTGAAAATTTCATTGCGAATTGTAATGCTAATAAAAACACAAGCCACCTTGGAAAACCTAATTGATCACCAAAAAGAAGCTTCAATTCACTATAAAAACCAAAAGGATGTTAGAAAAATCCAAAACGGTAAAAAAAAGAAGATTTAAAGCTATAGAAAAATCATCAATATTTTTGAAAAATCATTGATGATCAAAAAAGCTCAACAAAAAATTCTAATGTGGGGGGATTTTTTTTTGCTGAGAATCCATATGATATCATATGATGTACAAATAAATACATTGCATGACTCTAAATGTGTTGAAAATTGTGTCCTAGTAAAAAACAACTCAAATATTTTTGACTTTTGATTTTGACAAAACGACAATCAATCTTAGGGTTTTTGGGAATTTCAAACACAATGGTGAGGTGTGTATGGATCCATGATCCACCAAACATTCACCTAATTCTAAATATCTACAAAAGCAAAGAATTATAGATAGATAGAACTTTGATAACATGTTGAAGTTGATCCCTCAACCCCACAACTCCCAAAGATCACATGCAATCAAACACTTGTCACAAAAAGAGAGAAAAAAGGAAGCCAAGAGCTAGTGATCCAAGACATGAATCATTTTGGCATTGAATGAATAAAATGATACAATGAATCTATATAAAGGAAAAATGAAAAACTAGATCAAAAAAACCCTAAGGAAACCCTAAGTGAGGATAAGACAAGATCATGACATATGTCCTCATCCTATGACTTAAGACACAAAAAGGAACATTACCCAAGTAAGTTTAAGTCCTAGAGTACTAGATTACTCTAACATTTAATTTTTCTTTTAATTTCTCCCCTCTAATCTTGAGGTTTTTGTATATGAGTGTGGAGAGATTCCATATGTTCTCTAATTAATCCATGCATATCTTGTATGGCATAATACGTGATAGATACTTGGAGGATTTGTTGTTACATGTGATATATCTGCCACTTTAGATTTTTGGTCAAGGTGGGCCATTGCAAGCATAATTGGTAAAGTGTGTTGATATCAACTATAATATTTTATAGAATTTTAGAAGATGGTGTTGTTGCTCTGCACATCTCATGCCTTCCACACCCTTTGAGGCTTGGGATGCATGTTGGAGTGCACTTTTGTGCATGCTTATGCTCTTTACTAGATCCGGTTTTCTCATGTTGTTGTGAGTGTGGGGAGGGTGTTTTGTGTGTTCCCAGGGGTGGGAGTCAGTAATCCGTTGTAAGCTTCTATTGTTGTGAATAACATCTGGTTTTCCCATTACCTTGGTGCTCTGTGGTGAAGGCATGCAGTCTTGGGAAGCGATGACCTCTTCGGTTGACACAATGTATTTGGGTTGTCTTTCATTCTTTTTGAGCCCGATATTTTGCTTGGCTACGAGGTTGCATTGTGGGTGGTTTTATTGTGTACCCACACATGTAGGTTGAACCCTTTATTGCTTGGTCTCCTTAGTGTTGTGGTAAGGACACCTCATGGTGATTTAGGAGGTGAGGGTTTCTATCTCTCATGGACATTGTGGGGGGCCGTCTCATTTGGATGTATTCACTTGCACAAGATTAATGGGTTTTGGAAAGATCGACAAACGTCTCATGCTAATCATTCAGCTAAATTTTGTTATTGAGGACGTCAAATATTTTAGTAATCATGTTTTGATTTGTAAGTTTATGGGATTGCATGTGTTGCTTCCTTTTTTGGATTCTTGGGTCTGAAGACTTGGAACCTAGAGGGTGACTATGAGATATTGTTGGGTGCTAATAATTTCTTCTTGGTGGACTTCTCTTGCATTGTTGATTGAAATCATGCCTTTGAAGGTGGTCCTTATTTTTACAATCAGGTGGTTTTTTTTTTAAACCCTGGCACGTGGGATTCAATTCTGCTGAGGAACTCCCTTTGAGGGTCCTGGTTTGGGTCCGCCTTCCTTGGTTGCCTTTGGAGTGCTGGAGAAATGACATACTCCAGTCGATTGCTCTTACGCTTGGTAAGCCTATTGGCCCTTCACAACAAAATTTGTCTAAGAATATTTTTTCTTATGCTTGTGTTTGTGTTGAAATTGATCTAAACAAACCTTTTCCAAATTCGATCAATATGAGTCTTGGATCAACCTCCTGGATTCAACAGTTAGACTATGAGACTCTGCCCTTTCGGTGTTGCATATGTCATGAGTACGGTCATCTTTAGCGGAAGTGTCCCAGAGTGGGTAACAATTTTGGTAAGGGTTCTGCTCCTTCTCAGCCGCTTCAGAAGATGGATTATGGGAAGGCACCCATGCAAGGGATGGGGATGGATAAGGATGAATTGTAGACACCTAAAAATGACCTAGGCACGCAAGCTTCATTTTACCACTTTCCTCCTAGCATAATTAAGTCATTTAATTATGTCATTGGTCCACATTCGACTATTGATTAAATAATTCATAATTATTTAATTAATTCATGTCATTTATTCCTCATGATTATAAAATAAATAAATTTCATTTATTAAATTAAAATCACTTCATTAGAAGTCCCCTTATTTCTAAAATTAAATGAGTTCTAGAATTTGTTTGTTGCATTATATCACTATAATTAAATAATTATTTAATTGGTAATTATTCATTGGCCGCCTATACTCATTAAATAAATTTTTTATTTATTTAATTTGGTCCACTCTCTTGAATTTTTGAATTAAATCATTATTTAAATTCAAAATGATTCTTTGTCACATTCTCTATAATTAAATAATATCTTATTGTTTAGAAATTCTTCAGTGATACTAAATTAAATAATTTTATTATTTAATTTCTCCGACAACACTCTTTATCATTATACGTCTTATCTTCCAAATCAAATCTTATGTCTTGACATCTCATTTAATTTCAGCCCTTGATTGAATTATTTTATAATTCAATCTTGGCCATTCATTTCTTATCATTTGCCCTAATTTTGACCTAACCCTAATTCATACTACAACATTCAATCTTGACCATTGATTCTAGGGTATTTGTCATCTTCTCATCCTGGCCACACATTTAGAATTGCAGTTTTTATAAAATGGCAATTTTGTTCTTATTTTGGGATCTCATGCTCATTTTGTCAACTTAGGTTATTATTATAGTCATTTGCAGTCATTGTCATTTTAGTCTATTGTGAGGTCATTTCTTTTATATAAATCCTTCAACCTTTGCATAGGGCTTTGACATTAGTCTAGGTGCTCATTGGAAATTTGAGGGCCTCATTCGATTTGCTACAAACTAGAAGGTGTAACAAAGGTGAAGCATGGAAGATGAAGATTTATGGTAACATTGTTCCTTTTATTTTTCATATTGATTTCCTTTGTGCTTTGTTATTTCAATGGATTTTAATGTTATTGTGCTAACCCTTTAACAAATCTGATTTTCCCTTGATTCCAGATGGTTTGTTCCAATTAAGCCTCACAATAGAAATAGGGTCAAGAAGGGACTATAAAGGATAGATAGGAAGATGAGACTTTTAATAGGTTTGAAGCTTTAGATGATTTTTGTTACGGAGGAAAGTATCCCTTTCGACATGTAGGTTAATGGAGTGGTACTTCTAAGGATCTTCCCTTGAGAACATTAGTAATGCATCTATCAGGCTGACTTTTGTTGACTTTAAAACCTTGTGAAAAGCTCCACGAGTCAAGTATCATAGCTAGCTCTATGATGTTGGAATCTTCCTCAACTCAGGAATCATTCTCTTTTGGGACACGGTGCTCGAGCTTCGCTCTCTATCAGGAAGGCTGAGGGTGTCTAAAGTAGACCCCAAGAGCTGGCTACTGGTTAGGACACTGGCAAAGTTGATTCAAAAGGCCCTCACGAGAAGCTTGTGGCCAGTGGGAAGAAAAGGATCAGGAGAAAGGTTAAGTTAATTAATTGAAACTGGTGGAATGAGGTTGATGAGGACCATTGATGCTCACTTTTTCTCAATCTAATCAATGATTATGTTATCCCTTGAATGTGAGGGAGTATGAACAACATCCCTATAAAAAAGGTTGTTCGAATTTGGTTAGATGTGTATTCTCCAAACTTGGTTTTTCTCTAGGAGACCAAGTTGTCGGTTGCTAGTATGTTAAACTTGGTAATAAGATTTGGGATCATGCTATGTTTTAGTGTGTGGGAGCGCAAGGTAGCTCCAGGGGTCTAACTTGCTTGTGGGATCCGCCTAGAGTTACTCCCTTGTGGTGGATGGTTAGTTGACACTCTATTTCTTTTGTTGCTGTCAGTTTGGAGTCTGGTGAATTTTTTTTTTCTAATTATATTTATGCTCCTACGGATTATCTTGGAAAGGTTAATTTGTGGGTTCATATTAGGTTTTTTTGTTCCATGGTGCCTCTTTATCCTTGGGTGTTGGCAGGAGACTTTAATGCAGTTTGTTCTTTGGAAGAGAAGCGAGGGGTAGTGGTCGAATGGATCCTTCTACTAGGATTCTTAGAGAGAATATGACTGCTTTGCGTGTAGTGGATATCAAGCCTAGCAATAGTTTGTTTACTTGGAATAATAGGAGGTCCAGGAATGATGATATCTCTGAAAGGTTGGATAGGTTTTTGGTTTCCAATTTCTAGGTGGGGGAAAGTTGGATGACTAGCTCTAATATTCTAGATTGGCAGGGATCAGACCACTGGCCAATTAAGCTCTTGACTTTCCCATCTGGATCCTCTTTGAAGAAGCCATCTTTCAAGTTCTAGCTTATGTGGCTTCGGGATGCTGCTCTTCATGATCTTGTTCCAAGATGGTGGAGAATGGGAAAGCTAACTTTTGGCACTGCTATGTATTCTTTTACTAAAAGACTCCAGTTCATTAAATATATGCTAAAGCGTTGGAATAAATCTCACTTTGGCAATGTTTTCCTATCTAAAAGGAGAGCTTAAGAGTAGTTGGATTCTATAACATAGCTAATCTAGGATCAGGGACTTACTGAGGAGTTAAGCAGAGCTGAAGAGTTGGCTGTTAAGGAGGTTGAGGAATGGGAGCTTCAGGAAGAAATCTTTTGGAAGTAGAAGTCTCGTATTGAGTGGCTTCAGGAAGGTGATAGGAATACATATTTTTTCCACAATTTTGTTAAAGATAGGCGACAGGGTAGCATTATTTCTTCTATTCAGGCTCGGGATGGAAGTCTTCCTTACTCTAGTATTGAGATTTCAATTGAAGCTGTTAGATATTTTTCTACTTTATTTTTGGATGACACTCAACTTGATTGTGAGGTGGAGGCATTCATCTTAGCTTGTATTCTTGCTTTAGTAACTAGGGATATGAATGATGCCCTTATCCGTCCCATCTCTCTAGCCGAGTTGGAGGTCATTGTGTTCCAAATGAAGAAAGGTAAAGCCCCAGGGCCAAATGGGTTTCCTATTGAATTTTTCCAAGAGTTTTGGGAGGTTATCAAGCTTGAAATTTTGGAGGTTGTTCAAGAATCCCAAAGGAACAAGAGAATGCTCAAGGCTATGAATGCTACTTTTTTGGCTTTTATTCCTAAGCAGGAGGGAGCAAGCTCTTTAGATCTCTTTAGGTCGATCTCCTTATGTAATGTAGTGTATAAAATTATCACTAAATTGATTGCAGAAAGATTGAATCCTTGGCTAGATTTGTTGATTTCTGAGGAGCAAGGGGGTTTTGTGGCTGGAAGGAAGATTCTTGATGGGGTAGCTATTGCAGTCGAGACAATGCATTCTATGATGATCTCCAGGGAGAAGGCTATGTTTATTAAGTTGGACATGACTAAAGCTTACGATAAGGTCAAATGGGATTTTTTGTCTAAGATCCTGGAGGAATTTGGTTTTAGCAATGATTGGATTGAGTGGGTTATGAGTTGTGTTACTTCCCCGTCTTTTTCTATCTTAATTAATGGAGAACCCTCAGAGATCTTTGGGGCGTCAAGGGGGTTGCAAAAAGGTGATCCACTTTACCCATATTTGTTTATTCTTATGGCTGAGGGACTCGACAAATATTTAAGATCTCGAGTGGAGCTTGGTTTGCTACAGGGGTGGCATTGGGGTAATGGGATCCCAACTCAATCTCACTTGCAGTTTGTGGATGATACGACTCTAATGGGAGTTGCTAAAGTTGAGAAAGCTATCAACCTAAGGAAAGCCTTGGATTGTTATTTGTTGGCTTCGAGTCAAAGGATTAATGAGGACAATTCTTCTATTTATTTCTTCAATACTCTAATTTTAATTCAGCAGAGAATTGTCATGATTCTTAGATTTCAAATTGGCTCTCTTCCCTTTGTTTATCTTGGGATCCCTATTGTCAGGAATTTTCTTTCGAGACTGTTTTGGCAGGATGTGATTGAGAAATTTCGTAAGAAGGTCAGTCACTGGACTTGTAGATGGCTGTCTACTATTGGCAGAGTTATTCTCTTGAAGTATGTGATTTAGGGTCTCCCGCTATACAAGTGTTTTGTGCTTTCTACACCTACTAGCTTTGTCAGTGATTTTGAGTGCCTTTGTCAGCAATTTCTTTGGTCTGGTAATCTCCTTTCAAGGAAATAGAGCCTAGTTAAGTGGGAGGATGTGTGTCGTCCAAAGCAAGAAGGGGTTCTTGGCTTGAGGCGGGCATACCTAAATGGTCAAACTTTGGCGCCCAAGCTTTATTGGAGATGGTGTATGCAATA
Organism: Sequoia sempervirens; assembly: GCA_007258455.2. NCBI lineage: Eukaryota > Viridiplantae > Streptophyta > Pinopsida > Cupressales > Cupressaceae > Sequoia > Sequoia sempervirens. Next base: position 15,692 of record VDFB02151385.1, read on the forward strand.
GTAGTGTACATGGGCTAGGATACTTACTTTCAAGAATCTGGGTTGTGTTGAGGTCAATGAGGTTCCTCATTTCTCCCTCTCAAGAAAGGGTTCAATGATATGGAATACTCTAAAAAGAGGAGCCGATTTGATCAAGCAAGGCCTATTTTGGATCTGTAATCGTGAGTCAGAAGCGCTCTTTTGGTCTGATTCTTGGGATAGGAATCAGCCTATCTAAGCTTCACATCCTCATCTTCTTGATCTTAGTAGAGTCTTTCTAGAGGCTAGTTGGAGGTATGTGAGGGATTACAAGTCTCCTCAGATCTTGGGTTAGAGTATTGTGTATAAGTGGAAGATCTTGCAGGAGTGGCCTCCTGGTGGTTTGAGGGAGGATCGTCATGAGCTTGCTACCTTTCTTGATAATAGGTTTTGTAACTCTTTGGAGGAAAAGGATGTTCTTTCTTGGGGCCATGATCAGAAAGGGAGATATTTTATTGCTTCTAGGTATCAAGCTCTAGATAAGCAGATCTACAGGGCTACGGGGATCACCTGGTGGAAACAAATTTGGAATAATTTTTTTCTTGGCCCAAGTGTAATTTCTTTGCTTGGCTTGTGATGCAAAGTAGATGCTTGACCTAGGAGAATCTTCAAAAGTGGGGATTTCATGGCCCCTCTAGGTGTGTTTTGCATTCCTGTAGTGAGGAGAATGTGTCTCATCTCTTTTTTCAGTGTTCTTTTGTTAGGACAATTTGGCACTTTTGGTGGGATTCTTGGGGCCTACCTTGCTGGCATTCTTCTTCATTGGAGGATTTTTGGCTGCGATTGGGTAGCCCACCTACAAAGGTTGCTTTCCTCCATATTGTCTGGGCAATTGATCCTAGTTTAATCATTTGGAAGCTTTGGCTTGAGAGGAATCATTGTATTTTTTTGGATA
>VDFB02151387.1:0-11174 GCA_007258455.2 Sequoia sempervirens
CCACTTGGAGTGGGGACCCCTTTTTTTTGGTGTCTTTGACCTTTGAGTTTATTGGATTTATCATTTTAGGGTCTTGACATGTTGGTCTTGCTGGCTTTGCTCTTGCCTTGAGGTTGGAATTGATTGAAATTGAGTTTTTGGCCAAGTCCGGGTTTTCACCTAGATCCAGGATTTTCCGGTCCTATCGGATTTTCCCGGATTCTGTCAAAATCCCGGTCTTCCTTATTTCCCCGGTTTCTGCATTTCCGCGAAATCTGTGTATCCGCGCATTCTGGGATTTTCCGAACTTCCACTTGGGGCTCGGGTTTCTGGACTTGTCAGAAATGTCTTGTCGCGCATTAATGGCTGAGGTACCTTGGCTCAGACGAGTATAAGGGCGAATTTAGGGCATTTTCTGATTCATTCCAACTTCGTTGCTTCCTTGCTTTCTGCTCTGGCGATTCAGAATTTTCAATTGAGCTTTGAGAATTGATCTTGCTTGTTTGCGCGAGGATTGCTTGAGTGTTGCTGCTGGTATCTTGTTGTTTGGACGTGTTGTTGCGTGGGTTGATTTTCTGAGCTCGATTTTCGCTTGCTTTGATCCATGGTATGTATTTATTGCTCCTCCCTTTGCTTGCGTGATGATTTGGGGTTTTCTTGTGCTGGGTATTGTTAAATTTGGGGTCAGCCCTTGTTTTGGTTTTGTTTTCACATTTATACAGTCGGGGTTGATCCGTTTTTATTGTAAAACCCATCTCCCATGCCCCACGAGCTTTGTTTGTCTTTTTGATTGCGTATGGGTCCCTTAGACGCCGTTCTGGGTCGAACTGCTTGTTTGCTTCGGGCGTAAAGTGTGTTATCTTGCGAGGTTAGGGTTTCCTTGGTGTCTCGGCTAGAACAATGGTTTCATCTCGTGCTTGAGTGACTTTCGCCCCGCGTCGTGTTGGCTTCCCCGTCCTGCGAGGATTAGAGGGCTTTTAGGTAAATCCTGAAATGATATTTTAACCCTAAAGCTTGCTCTGGTTTTAATGGCAGAAATTCGGTCGTTCGATTTAGGGCATCATCTTTTTAGCACGGGGATCCTTCTTTTGAGGGCTTTTGGGAGTTGGAATCCTTTGCATACTTGAGATTGTTGATCATCGTCGGTTTTAGGATCTTTTGAGTTCAGGTAGTGGGGATCCCGTGGTCGTTCGAGTTTTGGTGCACGTTTTGCCGTTTTTCAGGTTTCTGAGGCCGTCGCGGAATTTCCTTGCTCCCGGATTTTCCCAGTTTAGGATTATTCCGTGGACAGGGTTAATTTCCGGTGCATTTTATGCTGTCCGCGAAAATCTGTTCCATCCGGATTTTTCCGGATTTCCTGTCTGATTGTGTTCTTTAGTATATTTCGATGATAGGATTGATGGAATGGTTGTTTAATGCTTATTTCTTGTTGTCAATGAGTGATTTAACGATTATCCTTTGATTTTTCTGAGCGTATTAATGATTTATATGGCTAACCATGCCTTGGCAGTAGGAATCCGTCTGGGTCGGATTTCTTCGAAATTTTGCCCTGACGGTATTTTCCCAGTTTACACGATTTTCTCGGATTATTGGATTTCTCCGGATCTTGAAAGATTGGCAATTAGCAATGGATTTTAATGGATTTATGTGACGTGTGCTAACCCTTTGGATTGATATGAGCTCAATAATTGAATTCTAATAATGATTCTTGAATGTGCAGGCCGAGTCAAGCAAGGCTACTGCTGGGAAGTCCAAGGGTGGTGCAGGGGCATCTTCAGTCTCTGAGACAGAGAGATTGAGATTAGACATGAAGAGTCAGGTTCCAGAAAGTAAGATATCTTCCGTGTGGGCCTGGATATCTGATACCAACGTTGGCGCATGGCGGTACGAAGAGTTCAAGCAGAGGACAGCTGAGAAGGACCAGTCAGCCTTAAGGCAGGGGATGATGAACTCAGGATTGGTGCATGTGGCAGGGTTCCCTCCAGCGGTCCAGTGCTACGAGTTGATTTTGGAGTGTTCTAGACAGTACGCTTTTGATACACAGATGGTGGTCAGCACTGAGGGACGAGTCTTGGCAAACTTCAGTCCTGCCTCCATTGCCCGGGCCTTCAGCATGCCGGATCTCCCCTCAGTCTGTGCCTTAAACATTGACACAGCTCGGACATATTATGAGAACGAGCCAGTTAAGGCTCAATAGATCATCAATTCATGGCTGGAGAAGCCAAAATCCCACTACTCCAAGTTGCCTAAACAGTTGCACAGGGTGAAATTCAGGCCGGATGTTTATGATGCTATCACACTGCTGAGCAGGGTGGCCGGACTTAAAACTGCCAGAGTATTGGAGAATTGGATGGTCCACGTGATCACCAAGATGAGTCAGGGAACAAATTATCACTGGGTAGGTCTCATCAGTGCGGAGATAGACAAGCAAATGAGGAATGTCTTGGAGTTGAAGAAGTTCACCATGTCCTCCTACATCATGTATGTATTGGCCATCTCCTATCCTTACAAGGGACTGACTCTGATGGGAACTATTGGGTAGGATATCATCTACGAAGTCTATCCAGAGCTACATTTGGTACACAGAGATTATAGGAGGGCCAATGATGCCTTTACAATGCACATTACCCGGACCCTTCAGAATGCGGAGCACATCAGATTGTCTAACGGGGCCAAAGGACTGATCAAGAATTATGGGGCGTGGTTTATCCAGTTCCCCACCTTCACTTATCTCCGGATTTATGGATGCCTTGTTGTGCCCTACAGATTGCCCAGGTATCCCACTAACCACATAGTGCTACTGGAGGTCGTAAGGCAGATTTGTGAATTTGACGCAGTGGTGAAGAGGGAGAAGCATAAGACTGGTTTTGGAGGTGACTTCCCTCTTGGGATTGGCGTGGGGGAGATGTGCCCGTCCATCCAATCAGCTCATACTACAAGTGAGGAGTTGGCCGCATATGGATTCTCTTTTCATTCAAAGAGAATGAACTTTGATATAACCAGAGAGGCACAGAAAAGAGCTACCCGGGAATACAGGCATAAGGAGGATTTGGAGGATTACTGGGTCAACATCAAGGATGACCTTGATGCAAGGAAGAAAAGGTATTCTCGGCTGCCAGTAGAGGCAATTAGACAGTATAATGTGAAGCTAATTCTGGATCAGCTGGATGATGACGGGAAACTGGTCCAAGACCATGTATATGAGTCCATTAAGGATAGGTCAGTGGCGGATATTGATTGGAATGAGCCTGAGGTGACAGAGTTGGAGGACTTGATGGCTCCAGTGCTGAGATTTACCTTTTCTTGGGTTAAACATGAGGTCTGGGTGTTGGAGAATGCTAATGTGCCTTGTACTTTTGATTTGATGGGGAATCTCAACCCCATGTCCACTTCTAAAGAATCTGGGGAAGAGGACCCCAAAGGGAAATCGGCTAAAACCTCCCCTTTCAAGATCAAAGTCAGAGGTCCTAAGGGGACTGAGCCTGCAGCAAAAAGGAAACCAATTGGCAAACGCAGGTGGAAGACTCTGACAATCAGCAAGTCCTCGGATGAGGAAGAAATAGAGAAAGCTGAAGAGGAAGATGCTCCTCCGCCACCAAAGAAAACCAGAACTACAAGGGTGGTGAAGAAGAAAGACCAAACTGCTTCAGAGGATGAACCTCCAGTTGTTGATGTGGAGAGCTCCGGAGGGGAAAAGACTAAGGTGTATACCCGAAAATCCAGGACTCCTTCCCCTAAGGATGCTGCACAGCCAAAGGATTCTTCTCCAACATTGCCAGTCACTGAGCAGGACAAGCTTGTTTCCCCTCCGCAGAGCATACCAGAGCCGGAGAATCCGGATGAGCAGGAAATCAGCGGAGAGGTAGAACCGTTCAAAGAGGGAACATTGTTCAGTGAGGCTGTCGAGCTTGAGGTGGTAACAGAGGAAAGGAACACTTCTCCCTTGGTGCAATATGAGGATTCTCCGGAGAGTGAGAAAGGCCGTGGACCACAGGAACCGGAGGAAAGCCTACCTGCTCGGACTCCATCACCGGTGCATCTGGGATTGGAACTTGAGGAGGCTGATCTAGGTGAACAACCTCCGGAGAAAGAAGATGACAAGGCAACAGCCAAGGAGGAAGTCGAGGTGACAGCAACAGAAGAGGAGAAAGCCACAGAGGACCCGGGAGAAACTGGAGGAAAGGGAATCCGGACTGACCCTGTAGCCCCGGACTGGCTAGAAAAAGAAATTGCAAAGAAGAAACAGGTGATTGTAGAAGACACTCCTCTTGACTGGGATAAAATGTTATCTCAGATTGGTAAAGGGAAGAAGAAGAAGGCTGCAAAGGTGATTTCTCGGGTAGAAAGAGATGAAGTGCATAACCGAGTAGTTCACATTGCCACCCCTGCTGCAGACAAAATGAGAGATGAGGTAACAGGCCAGGATTACAACGTCCAAACCATTAACCTTGGGTCGGCCTCCTTAGAGTAGGATATTGAGGAATTTGAAGGATCAAGTGCTGTGATTGTGGACAGACTAAAGAAGGAGACCCAGTCAAAGCGAGAACTTAAAAGAGAAAATGAAAGGTTGAGGAAATGTCTGGAGGAGGTAATGAAGCCTCTACAGTCTCTTCATCCGTCCTCCTCTGCTACTCCGGGATTTCTGCCCAAAGAAAAAATTTCTGGAATTGAAAAGATGAAGGCCTCCGCTCAGGCTGCCACAGACTGGTTAATGGGTGTCCAGACACAAGGAGATGAAGCTATTAAGGAGATCCTGTCTGTGGGCAAGGATGCAGTCCGGGGAAAGGAACTGTTAGAGAGTATCCTCTCTCAAGATAAGAGTGATATTGACCTCCTGCTACAGAAGTCAAGGATTATTTTAGGACATGGCAAGGAGCAGTTGGGCAGAGATGGAATCCTTCCCTCGACCAGATTGGATGAACCATGGGAGTGGTTCGAGGCATTGCAGATCAGGCAGGGAGGCCTGAAGAAGATACAAAAATGGAGAAAATCCATTGATGCTGACCTCACTGCAATCTATGATGGTTGCATTGCTTTCTTCGAGGTGATGACAGGGAGGAAGAAAATAGCTCCCAAATATCTGAGCTTAGATCAACTGAAGGAATGGTGGCATGAGGTTTATGCCCCAGAATCTGATGGAGCCGTCACCTCCCATTTGCTTGATGATGCAGCTACATACTTGGCAGTAATAGACAGGTACATGACCAACATGAAGGACTGGAAGAAAACTGTTGAGCGGTCCAATGAGGGAATTGATTCAATTAAATGCAGGCTCAGGGTTTTTCCGTTGCCACCTATTGCTGGGCTGGAGGGGATATTCTCGAAGGTCCAAGGGTCACCAGCGCGGAGGAAAGACAAAGGAAGCAGCAGTTAGTGCTTATCTCGAGATTTGTGCTTCCCTATTATTATAGGGCATGCATTGGACCGGAATTCCTTGGGGACTGTGCCTTGGCCGACTTGGATGATGGCATTAAATGTGTGCCTTAGTTTGTTTCCTTGGTCGACCTGTTTTGGCGGTTTTGATTATTTTGTAAAAATGTTTGGCTGGGCCGACATGTTTTGGGGGAAATTTTGGTATAAATTGGCATTTTTGCCTCATTGTAAGGGTTAGAAGACATTGGCTATAGACATTAGCAAGACAGTAATAGAGCAGGAGCAATAGTTAGAGTTTTTAGAATTTCTTGAAGCAAATACCATATTCAGAACAGTTGAATTGTTGCAGCATTTGGTGATTAATACAATTGGAGGCATTGTGGTTTTCCTGGTGAAATCTTTTGTGTTAGCTCATCTTGCATGGTTCTTTTGTTCTATCTTTTAAATTGCTTGAAGATCTAGGGTTTTAATATTCGGAAATAAATTAGTTTAGTTGGATAAATGGTGTATGTGATTTCATATTTGGAATGTTTGTAGCTATCTCTGGTCTATACTCCCAGTAACTATCTGATTGTAGTAGGCTGGTAAAGTCAACCTGGACCGTATATTCAAATGTGCTTAATTTCGATTGTAGATGCAGGTCTATGATTTGAAAATCTGTATTCCTCAGAAGATTACACTGTTCTTGCAAGATTGCCTTGTGGGTCGAACAGGAATTGGTTATTTAAGATAGGTCCATTCCAGATATATGTCATTTGCATTGCTTGTCCTTGCAATAGTTTATATTTCGTTATTTCCTTGCTCCCTATCTTTTGCAATTTCTTTATTATTCAGTTAGATTTAGGATTCAAGATCATCATATTGTCAGATCTGATAAATTGAAAGGGTTCAGTTTTCTTGTAGTAAGGTCCGATTGTGATTACCAGCAATTTCACATTTTATTTGAGTTGTTTTATGCATTGTTATGACCTAACATGTGAGAGACCTTGGGGTGATTTTTATTAATTCATTGTTGAAGATTACCTTTCAAGAGAGATAGGATATTGTATTATGTCTGAGTTGTTGCTGTACAGAAAACACCATCAACAGATTGACGCTAGAAGGAGGGCCTGAATGAGCACACTGGATCGTTTCTTGAATGCCATCTCTCTAGAGAGATATAGGAGAAATACCAGATCCAACACAAGAGAGGAAGATTTAGAAGAGATACAGTTCTTCAATAGGTCAAGGAGGACTAAAGTAAGGGGAGAATCATCATCACCCATCCCTTCACCCACATCGTCCATATCTTCTCATCCTGAGGTTGAAGCCATACCCATCCCTGAAGAGGTTCCTCTTCAACAGCCTCAGCCTGCCATTAATCAACCACAACCTCCACCCCCGCTCTTACCAATGGCTTTCCTTGCCAATAATCCATCACCTTTGTCCTTTGGTGCTTATAATGTAATGCCTAAAAATTCTGAGCATTTCTGCTCGAAATTCTATGTAAATGACCCAAATAGAACTACAGAAGAGCACATAAGGATTATCCAAACTTGCCTCAAAGACAGAGGAATTGTCCATGAGGATGTTGCCTGTAGGTTATTTCCTTATTCTCTGGGTGAAGAAGCCTTTTATTGGTACAACCATCTCCCTGCCAGCGCAATTCAGAATTGGAATGACCTAGAAAAGACCTTTTTGCAAAAGTTTCGAATACCCATCAGTGCTAATGAGCTATACCTGCAATTTATCAAAGTCAAGAGAGAGGTTAATGAACCCATAGCCAGTTTCAATAATAGATTCCATCGTGCGTTCACCAGATTACAAGACCCATATGTTCTAGATGACGGTACTGCCCTGGGAGTATATTATGAAGCTCTAGATAGTCTAACAGCAACCTTTCTGAAATGGAGACCCAACCCTCTAGGTACCTTGACTGATGCTTATACGGAAGCTGTAAAGCTTAGTACAGACTTGAGACAGCACCTGACTGGGCAATTTCCTTCTCTGGGACCGGTTGCACATCCCAACCAGATTCAGGCAGTAAATCAGGCTCTCACCAATCATACCCCTATTATGAATCCGGTTCCCCAGTTATCGATGGTGCCACACCCTGGTCATCCTATGAACCAGATTTCCCCTATGACAAACTTCCCTCAACAGCAAGTTAATCAGCCTGTGTATCAGTTGCAGCCAAATAATTTCCCTGCTTATCTGCAGAACTCTGAAGTGTTACATCAGTCTTTGGGATCTGCCACAGTACCTGTCCAACCTCTGAGTAACCCAAATCAGCCTCCCTACTGAGACCCGAATAAGGAAAGGATTGATGAAATTGTTGAACAAATAAAGAAGCTAAATCTAAAAGTAACTTACTTGAGAAATCAGAACAGCCAACTACAAGCTACTCAAAAAGGAATGCAATCTAATCAGAACAGAGAGTTTTCGCAAGGGCAGAATTTCGACAGGGGGCAACGCAATGATAAAGGATTTTATAATGACAGAGGTTACAACCAGGATAGAGGTTTCAACAATGATAGGAGGCAAAACTTTGATAGAGGCCAAGGAAGTGGGTCAGGATTTGATAAAAGGCCATCACAAGGACAGAACATAACTTGGAATACGGGGCCTAATAATGGAGGAGTTCCCACCCCTTTGGATCAGCCTGCAAATTAGATTGTCAATCAATCTACAAACCAGCCAGTCAGCCAGGATAAACCTCCCACAGGTGTGTATCTCGTAGAAGCAGCCCTATCAGGATGGTGCAGACTCCATAAAACGAGTCAGCATTCAGAATTGGAATGTCCGGAGTTCCAGACTGCTGCCTCCATTTTTCAGTATGAGGTAGAGAACAACGTGAATGGACAGGAAATTGTTCCTTCCAGTTCATATGATTCTCCTGTGCTGGTATTAAACCATGCTCCTTTTCTAGCCAGTAACGAAAATATACTGGAAGAACCTGATTCCCAGAAAGATGAAACAGATCAGATTTGTAATGGAGATGAAGTGGCTCAGCTGTTCAATGAAGGAGAGATGAATGACAATGGCCCCTTGGATCAGGATGAAGCTTATGTTGAGGAAGTACAGATGTTCCAGAGACAAGGATTGAGGGATATGCCTCACAGGCGTCCACCACCCGGAGGACCTTTCACTACCTCCATTCCTCCCAACAATTTCAGTACTCCTCCAGATCCTAATGCGAGCAACAATCCCTCCTATCCGTAGGTTTCCAAGCAATACCTTTCAAAAGATAGACAAGCTCAAGCAGAACCATAGAAGGAAAAGACTATTCAAGCAAGTAAGGATAAGCCAGAGGAACTGTCCAAGGAAGTCTCTATCGATATGAGTGAAGAACAGATGACTTCGTATGTTGCAGAGGAATTTAAGAAGTTAAAGGTAAACCTTTCCGCATTTGAGTTGTTAAGATTTCCTGCAATTAGGAAAGCCGTCTTAGGTACCTACGATATAAATTCAAAGATATTGGATAAACCTTATGGTGAGCATGTCAGCCAGACTTCCAGTTTTCAGCCTGTGAACACACAAAGTCAGACACAGAACAAGACCAATCCACCTCCTGGAGATAAAAGGAAAGAAAAGGACAGAACTCAAGTGGCCCAGATGGATACTCAGCCCACTTTGTTCCAAGGAAAGACGGAGACTCCACCATTCCTGATTTCTATCAGAATCTTTGGTAAGAACCTCTACAATTGTCTGTTAGATTCTGGTGCCTCCACTAATGTGATGCCCCTTGGAGTTTGTAGGGCTCTGGGAATTACACCTGTTGATTCCCAGAAGAAGGTCACTCAATTGGACAGAACCGAAGTAAGTGTGGTAGGGGAACTGAACATGATCCATATGCAGATAGCTTCAGATCCTAGAATCCAACAGGTTATTAACATTCAGGTAGCTGACATTCCTGATGCATACGGTTTAATTTTAGGAAGAGATTTCACTAAGGCCCTGAATGGGTATGTGTCCACTGATCACTCTCACATGTGGCTTCCCTGGAAGGGAGTGCCTAATCAGATAAGGATTGAGTGGGAGCCTAGAATGAAGTACATGATAACAGAATATCAAAAGACTTTGATCGAGGTTCTCACATCAGAAGCTGGAATGGGAAACTACTTACTATCAGCCCTATACGAAGAATCAGATGTAGAAGAGGTGTTGATGTTGCATACCATGTCAGCTGAGGCTGAAACAGGGTCCAGTCTTGTTGAGGTCTTGACATAATCAGTTGAGGAAGAAGAAGAACCTGAGTATAGACAGATTATCTTACTGGATAATTTCTAGGATTTCATTAAACAATGCGTGGAGAATCAGACTCACTTGGGAAGGAAGACAAGCTTTAAGGAGTTATTCTTGCCGAATTGGTACAGAGTCCACAATGCTTCTCACTCAGAATTGGAGTGTTGCTTGTGCCAGACAGCAGTGAAAGAAGTACACAAAAGCATGAGTCCATCTCAGGTGGCTAGCACAGATGAGCAGAGTCTGCAAGAAAAGTGTGAAAATCAGGAACCTGCTGTGACTAGGGAAGCTTCTATTACTGATAAATCAAAAGACAGGATGAAGAAGACCACCACTACAGAATACTGGACTCTTAAGTTTGATGGATCTAAGTCCAAGCAGGGGGCTGGAGCTAGATTTGAGTTGATCAGTCTAAAAGGTAAGAGTTTCTTCGCAGCCCATAGGCTCCAATTTTATTGCACAAATAATGTGGCTGAATATGAAGCTTTAATTCGTGGACTCCTTATGGCACTCAAGAAAAAGGTCACGGTCCTGCAAGTTTTTGGTGACTCAGAATTAGTGGTCAAACAAGTAAGAAGGCAGTATGCCTGTCATGATAGGAGGATGACCAACTATAGGCATAGAGTGTGGGACCTCATTGAGGGATTCGACGCTTTTAATATCCAATTGATCCCAAGGAAGAAGAATCAGACAGCTGATTCTCTAGCTCAAGCGGCCAGTACCTTGCAGCCCCTGTCCCTATCAGGATTGAAAAGGTTCACTGTCGAATTAACTCCTGTCCCATCAGTCCCTGACAATGTGACTAATTTTCAGGTGTTTGAGGATGATAAACATATTCTTGACTTTATCACGAACACGGATGTCTTTGCTTCACAGATCATTGACGAAGCAAAACCTCAAGAAGTAGAATTGGATCTGGAAGGTGTGCTGAATTTAAAGTCCAATACTATTCCAAGGGGAATGGTACAGCTGGAGAGAATTTTTGATATGGACAAAATCAGAGATCAGGAGCAGGAATCTAAGAAAGAGTCTATCAGCGGACAGTGTGACACTCACAATGTGGGCACCGAAGACGATGCAAAGAATATTTTCATTGGTAAGGTCTGTACTCCTGAAGAAAGACAGGGAATAATCAGAGCCCTATACGACTTTCCAGACATAGTGGCCTGGGGTTATGAAGACTTGAAGACTTATGATACATCCATCATAACTCACACTATACCTCTCAAGCCAGGTGCTAAGCCTTTTAGACAGAGGCAGAGACCCATTAATGCACTGTTGGTGCCCCTCATACAGAAGGAAGTTCAGAAATCGCTGTCTGCTAGGATTATATTCCCTGTCAGGCATTCAACTTGGGTAGCTAACCTAGTGCCAGTGAGAAAGAAGAATGGTGAAATTAGGCTCTGTGTGGACTTCAGAAATCTGAACAGGTCATCTGAAAAGGATAATTATCCAGTTCCTTCTTTGGATGAAGTGCTACAAGTGGTCACTGGATCTTAGATGATGTCCTTTTTGGACGGCTATTCAGGATATAATCAGGTGATGGTCCAATATGAGGACAGACACAAGACTACTTTTACAACTAAGTGGGGAACTTT
>VDFB02151388.1:0-22750 GCA_007258455.2 Sequoia sempervirens
TTGATCTAAATTCTAATATTTTGTAAGTGAAAAGTAGCTAAATCCTATTTAGATCTAGGATCACTTTTCCTACATTACATTTTGGTGAAATTGACATATCTTAAACTTGCCATTTTTTTGAATTTTCATTGCATAAAATATGAAAATTGATTCAAAACCTAGGTTGCTTAAAAATATTGTTGATAATTTGCATCTATTTTCAAAAACCTATTCATTTTTATTAGTTTTTCATCATAAAATTGAAAAATAATTGCAAAAATTGCAAAAAAATTCAAATATGATTTCTTGTGTTTAGGACTTAGACCTGAATCATTTTCATTGAGAAAATTAATTGTAAAATTATTTTATCATTTATGCATGCATATTTTGGTGAAAAACATTGAAAAAGTGATAAAATTGCTTAGTATTTTATTTCAAAAGATAAAAAAAACATTTATATATATATATTTTTGGAAAAATTAGTTAATTATAGTATTTAATTTCTTGAAATTATCATTCAATTTCTCTAAAAATATCAAAAATTTCATGCTTACATGTGATTCATATAGAAAAGTTAGGTTTTGGTGTATTTCTAGAACTTTGTTCACTTCCAAACCCGAACCTTTGCAACATAGGACCCTTAACCACTGTAGATGATTCCCAAAATAGGAATTTTATAGAAAGACCTATTTGGTACAGGGTGCTTGGTGCCGCTGCCCAGTCATTTTGGGCTAAAAATTTATGTGTAAATCTCTATCAGTGTTCTCTATTCAAATATGGTTCATGTTTTATAATTTTGTGTTGCAAACTGTTTGATTTTTCTGAACATCACTTACTTGATCCATAAGACATAACCTAATGTTTTCATTGCAAAAATCTTTTTTTTTTCATAATTCATGTTCTATTGTCAGATCTTGTTAAGTAATTCAAAATTTTTTTGTTACAAGCACGTGAAAATGAGTTTCTCTCTCCTCTTTTGTTATTTTTCATTGACCCCTCTCCTAATATCCATCCTAATTATGAGGGTAGCTTGGGACAATAGAATGCAATCACTGAAAATCATGATAATTATGTTTTTTCTTCTCTCGATATCTCACCTACTTGTGAAGAAGGTATCTTGGTGCCAAAAGATCTAATCATTGAGTTTCATGAGAATCTTGTTTGTTTCTCTCCCAATACCTCTCCTACTTGGGAATATATTGTGGCACAAGAGGATGAAATCATTGATGCATTTCTTGCAAAAGATAGTAAGATGAATTACATACATGAAGATGCTAAATTTTCATTAAACCCCCCATCAATAGAAGATCATCAACAAGTAGTTAAATCTATTGAGGTTATGAACACAATTAAAATTTAGATCTTTAATTATTGGACCTTCTAAACCTCATGGCCATATCCTAAAATTTTCAAAACAACTTACTAGTAATCATGTGCAACAAGATGTGTTGCAACAACCAAGTTATCATGTAATTTCTCACACATATAACACTAGAAATAATAAGCAAGAAAAAAAACACCAACATCCATCCCATTACCTCAACTATATCTTCTACCCCACCTAATCTTCCTCAATGTAGTGGTAAAGAATATGATCTTGTTGAGAAAATTCATAATACTCTAGCAAAGATCTCCCTTTGGGACTTGATTCAAACATAACCTACTTATTGCAAGATGCTCCAAGAGGCTTTGCAGAAGATTGATGTTTCACCTTCTAGTAAATCGAATGATGTAGCATCCTTGTTTGAGTGTATGCAAGCGACAAAGTTGGATGTTACATTCCCTCAACATGAATTACCCTCGCTTGAGATCCAAAATAAACATGAAGCCTTAATGATAATGGTGGTCATTAATAAAGTTTGGGCTAGACGTACTCTCATAGATAATGGATTGGGTCTTAATGTTTGTAGCATTGATCTTCTAGATAAAATTGGTGTGGATAAGAATCTTATATAACTATTAACTCTTCAAATTTGCACCCATGCTAAGTTATAGAACTTAGAAAATTTGGAGCAACATGAGAACACTCCTAGGTTGTGGGTCACCTAAGCTTGGAGTGGACCTCCAGATAAGGCTGGCTCCTAATTAGTGTCACATAAACTACTGCTAAACTAATGCTTTTTTGAGGAAAGAGTAAGAAAGAAACATGAAAATGAAACTTAACTAAAAGCTTTAAAAGGTGATACACCAAGTACTAACTAAGACCTACAAATAGCTTGCACACAATTCAAACAATGACAAATCTTGGATTACACAAGTCATTCTATATGCATTATTGCATAAGTGTTTTATAAGAAGGTTTTAAAGCTAAACTCCTAGAAGGAAAGAAATTTCACAACTAAAAAGCATTTGCATTTACAACATACTTTTCTGCAAAAAGGTGCTTAACATGAGGCAAAATTACAAGGAAAAGCTAAATTTCATAAGTAACTTAATTAATCACTAGATGCACACAATAAATCATGAAATGAGAAGGAAAAATATTCAATATCATTGATATCCAAGGTACTCACTGGTATACAAATATGTCAAAAGAGTTACAATATGCTCCTACTGAAAATATAACTCCAAAAAATAAGTTACCACACTTCTGGAAAGAAAGAAATAGCCTCAAAAACTCTGTTTGAAGTTATGCAAAAATGAAACAACTATCCCATACATGTCTTTCTAGAAACTCCTGGTCGGATGTAGCAGAAAGGCCAAAAAAGAACCTTCCAAAATTCCTCCAAAATTCCATCTAAATGAAGAAAAGTTGAGCCAAGATCCAAGTCACACTAAAAGCATGAAAAAATTGCCTCTAAATGGTCACCATTCCCTCCAAAATAGTCAAAGATAAAACTCACACACCTTCCCCATGTTGGTCCATCATCATTATGTCTCCAAGATGCTTTGACTCATGCTCTTTGTGTGTTTTCCAAAAGCATAATTCCTTATTCTTCATGATTGTTTTAATCCAAATGCTACTATGACTGTTTCTTAGACTTTATTTGACTGTGCTAGTGATTTTATCACTGTCCTCATTGTTGTACTATGATGAGTGTTAATGTCCCTTTGTGTCTCAAGATTGCCTTGTTGAAAATGGTGGTTTTCCCTTCAGATTCTCTATGAAACACTCTGTCAAATATTATCAATCAACTGCTATAACTTGTATCTTGTTATCACTTCAACAAAGATGGACTTAATCATTACTTAGTGCCACTATTCCTTGATCATGTTGGCTGTCTTGTAAGATCATTGTCTCCTTCTTGGGACCAGTTCATTGTTAATCATGCATTACTCACTCATGCATCTTTTTTGTTTTGTGGAACCTTCACACTTAGTTTCATCATTGCTTCCTACAACATTGTAGTTGTTTTTCAATACATTGCATTTATTTATGCACTTTGCAAAGAAAAACCATTTAGTATGGTACAATGATCCTGAATTGTACTCCATAAGAGACACACCGTTTCATTCCAAAATGCTCTCTATTTTTTGTCTCATTGAAATAGTAGTAGCATACTTTGATATTTTTAAACACAACAATTTTCTAAAAAGGATGACACTCATCTTAAATAAAGAAACAAATTATGTGTTCAATTCCTTCACTTGAAATTCTTATATCAACAATTCTTATTGTTCCATTTTTTGCAAAAGCATGGTGACCTCCTAATCTCATTTGCATTACTCCATATAGGATGGATACTTCACTATCTTTTGATGCCCCTACTATGGCATTGGTGACTTCCCTCCTCATTATTTAATCACCACTACATGCTTTATGATAGATGTTCATGACTGTCCCATTTCATCTAGGTCTATCAATTGTTGTATGCATCCTTGATGTGTCATAGGATTGTATATTGTCACTATCATACCCAGTTATTCCTATGACCTCCCCTAGAACTATGCAAGATTCATTATTGACTATTGAAAACTCTGTTCTTCCCTTTATCTTCTAGGACTGCCTCTGCCAATTCACTGTGATATTCATCCTAAGAACACTGTCACCTATCCTATTCATGATTTCTAAGTCCTTTGCTTTATAATATTTCTCTATGTGACATAATCGAGGTATTATCTTTGCAAGGTTGTTAAAGCTTCCAAAATGATGAATCCATAGGAAAAAGATAGTGTTTGTGTAACTAATCTATGCTTTTGATAGTATCCAACAAAGGAAACAATCAAACAAGCTAACAAGCTCTCCAACATACCTTCACTTGTTTGCTTTTAATGTAGCTACCACTTGTCCTTTTTAATCTCTAGATCTTGCCTCACATGGATGTCATTTGTACTTGATTGCCCCTCATGTTATTGAATGTAGTTTGTCCTTCAGTGCTTGAAGGAAACTTTATGGCTCTTGCCATTATTTTCTCAATGCCTCATGAATTAACTCATAGGGAGTGTTGCTTGGTTGATCACTTTAAACTGCTTATGCATGGATTGTACTTCAATGCTTTGATATCTATCTTAGCATGTTTCACACTGTTATGCACTCTTTGACTACACAATGCTTATCTGATTTGATTACTGAAGATCTTGATGAAGTGTTAGCCTTCTTGGGTAGTGTGATCTTGTAAGATACTCATCACGCCTACACTATGCAGTTCACTTGGGTATAATTTCTCTATTTACTTGCCACTATCATTACACATGATGCATGGCTTATAACATTTATGATTTCCCTTCTCATACCATGTTCTTTGTATCCGAGGACAACACCTTG
The DNA here is from genome assembly GCA_007258455.2 of Sequoia sempervirens. Taxonomy (NCBI): domain Eukaryota; kingdom Viridiplantae; phylum Streptophyta; class Pinopsida; order Cupressales; family Cupressaceae; genus Sequoia; species Sequoia sempervirens. The sequence goes on from VDFB02151388.1 coordinate 4,685, forward strand.
ATATGATGAATTGATGTTGTACTCCATTTGCCTTTTGCTGCCCCATGTAACTCATGATAGCTCCTGATAGGTCTTGGTATCTGTGTACCCTCATGCTACTAGTTGATTTTTGACATTTACTGTGATTTCTGTTTGGTACATTGTGATTTGTGATCGATACTATTGGTATCTTGTGTGGTAGCTTAGATCATTACTATATTCTTATGATGCCATGGATATTGCGATGACATTCTATTATGATCATTTGATGGGTTATTTGGAATGCAATAGACTATAGAATAGTAATTTATGATGCGGTGTAAAATTTTATGATGATATGTTTTGGTGGGGGGGACAGGTAGCATCACTCGTTCGCGAGCGCCCTGCTACGCTGTGAATCCTCCTCACAATGCTTTGATTTTATGTATATTGTATATCACTTTGTGGATGCAGGCTTTGCAGGAATAAGACTCGATTCCACCTATTTCGGTAGGTCTGGGCGAGCATTGAACCAACCCAATGGCAGGAAGTTGAATTATTTGAGGTGACATGAAAAGTAACTCCGTACCAAGTTGACAACAGTTTTGTATCTTTATGGTTTGTGCATAGTAGTCTCATTCGTTTGAGAGGTTACGTTGGTCCTTGTATGATTATATGATTTATCTAAAGTAGTGAATGGTTTTATGTGGTAAATTAAATAATTAAGTAATTGGTAAAATTAAAAAAAAACATATAATCATAATTAAATGTGGCAATGAATAAATATTAGAAATAATAGAAATATTGCATTTATTTGGAATCTCTCAATGGTTGTTTTTAAATAAGTAAATATTTAATGAAAGATTGTGGAAATAAGGCATATTTATACATTTGTTTAAATAAAAAGTTTATGTTATGAATTATAAATTATTTAGTTTTTATTAAATGCATTTGTTATTTGGGAAAAACATCAAAATGAAATTAGGGTAAAATATTATTTGATTTTTGAATTATGACCTCTGGTATTCACGGGAAGAGGAATTGAAAGGACTTTTGGGCATGAAATTTATTGTGAGTTTCTCTTGTTTGAGGGAATTTTGGTTCGAATGCTGGGAAAATTCTTTTGGCAATCAGTTTCTTGAGTCTTTAGTATTTTCTGTTTTGGAGAAATTGGGAAGAGGAAGGAAGTTTTCTGGATCTGTTGCTGGGAGATTTGCAGCAAAGGAATAGTGCAGCAAGAGGGGGGCAAGGCTTCTACAGTTTGCTGCAAGCGTAGGACGCCAGGTTCTACTCTTGATATCGTTATTCTCTGTTAAATATGAATTGTTTTCTGTGTGTGTGCAATTTATTTTAGGGATGAAAAATTATATGACTGTAGAAAGAAAATCTGCTGGGGGTATGGTTAATTCAAAAATGGTTAAATTAGAAAATGTAGAATTGTTATTTATTCAATGAAATTCTTCGGGGTTTCTGAATCAAAAGGGGTTTTTGTGTAATCTGGGAACAAACAATAGTTGCTGTCTCAAATTGTTTCAAAATATATATATATATATATTAAAATATATGGGTAGGGACAATTTTTATTTCCAGTAAATTTCTGGGTATGATATTCTGGCCTGTGTCTATATTTTATTAAAAACAGTTCTTCTATTTTTTTTTTATTTGGCACAGCCAATATGCAATAATATATTTTCCCTGTTTTCTTAAAAAAAAATATATATATATTCTTATCTCTGTGTATATATATATATATATATATATATATTCAAAATTATGAAATTGTTGAGGAAAAGAAAATAGAATAAAAAAAATTTAATCCGCCGAAAATTTTAATTAACATTCAAATTTTTGTTTAAATTTTATATGCATTGATGGTGGTTGTGTGTGGGGGTCGGCTTTGGCCGTACCCACCACCACCCCGCCACCGGTCCGTGGGACAGCCTGCGGACTGTCCACGGTAGTCCGTAGGACTGCCGTGAGCAGTCCGTAGGACTGCCGTGAGCAGTCCGTAGGACTGCCGTGAGCAGTCTGTAGACTGCCACAGCCGGCGGCGAATTAATTCGGGCGGTATGCGTTGGGAATAAAATTCCCATATAAATTTTATTGTTAAGTTTTTAATTCTCCGCGAATTTTTATATGGTGATTTCTTTTATTTCGGATGTTTATATTTATAAAGATATATCAATATATATATATATATATATATATATATATATATATATATATATATATATATATATATATATATATATATATATATATATATATATTGGTATATATTTATATGTATATATTTATTAGTCAATTTATTATTCTGTGTTTCTGTTTAAAAATAAAAATAAAAAAATAAAATGTACATTTATATTAAATTTCGTTTTGATGAATATATTCTGTTATATAAAGCTGATAGATAAACAAAGGAATGGATGCAAATATTATGTTCTGTTTCGTTCTGAATTAAATAATATTTTTCTGTTAATGCAATAGTTATTAGAAGAAAATATATATATACTGGTTAATCTGTTTAATAGACATTTTGTTCTGATTTATATTTTATTTCCTGTAACTCAGTTATTATTTAGAAAATAAATCTGTATAGTTAGATTCTGTTTCTTGTTTTGTTTTAGAAATTATAATAAAGCAAAAATTGTTTCCATGAAAATAGTAGTGAAATAGAAATAAATCTGTTTTATAGGATTCTCAACTTTGAAAGGGAATTGCTGATTTAACAGCATTATTTATTTATTTTGTTTGTAATACGATTGTATTTTAGGAAAGAAAAATGATTTTTGTAATCTGTCTTAGAATTAAATAGGTTATCATTTTTAAGTATTTAATTTCAAAATTTAATCTCGTTGGTTTATTGGGTTTTGGGACTTTGTTATTTCCTTGATGTGGGAACCCTTTTGTTTTTTATGTAACTCTTTAGTCTTCCAGAGGAAGTTGGGTTTGTTGAATTTATATCTTTTTATTTTGAAATTCTGTTGAGTTATATTTTATTAATGGGGTGTACCGAATTATGAGATTTTATTGTGGTAATTTCACTTGCGAGATGGTTTGTGCCTCGCGTATTACTTTGTTGTCATACTTTGATGATTATTGTTTGGCATGGTACAACCCTCTTGTTTTAATGGGTCTCTAGGGAGAGTGGCTCCTCGTGGGGGCCGGCGCCCCGTTTAAGGGAAGAGCTCAGGATAACCCACGAGTGAGTTAGTAAATAAGTGAAAACCTAATAATTAACTTAGGAGGGTTGGGTTGGGTAGTAATATCATTGCAAGATTTTAAAAATGGATGCCTCGTCTTCATTAGTGCTTCTGCAGACTAATGGAAGGCTGAGAAGGCCGTGGTTGGCAAGGTCATGGCCTCGTCCTCACGAGAGGTCTACGGCTCCGCATGAGTCACCCTATGGACCGGCGCCTCCAGTTGGGAGGAAGAGCACAGGACAGCCATAGATGGGACCGGCGCCTCCAGTTGGGAGGAAGAGCACAGGACAGCCCATGTAGGACTATGCGATGACACTCTCCCCTAGTTGCCCATGTGTTGTTTTATTGTGTTCCTCTAGAAGTGGGGTATGGGAATTGATTTATATTATTGTTTGAATTGAGTTAAATTGATTTATATTGTTGTTTGAATTTGAATTAAATTGATTTATAAGTATTACTTCTTTATCATGTATTGGATGATCTCATTTATATTATGGTTATCATCTTGCATCCTTAGGACATTGTGATTGGATGTTATTGGTTGCTCTTTGAATTGGTGTATTGTGTGATGGATTTATTTTGGTACTTTTTATTTGGTTGTACCCTTGTATTGTCACTCTTGGTCGGAGTTACTTCTCTGTCACCTCTTAGCACGGGGGTGGTCGGGTGGAACGTGCTCCGCACACCGTTGGGTTCCCCATCAGCGTTCGTGGCTTCAATCTTATCCAGTTGAAGATTTATTACAGTTGATCTCATTGTATCTTTGATAACTTGTATATTGTATTTATCCCACATGTTTGGGATTCTGGATGTAACTCTATGGATGATGTAACATTGAAAGATGATGTAATGTAATTATTTACTTTGTAATTTTAATTGGCTATGAAATGTATTATGGGTTATCTTGGGATAAAATTTATGTATGTACTCATCTTATGATGTCATTATGGTTCCTTTTGATATCTTTTGGAATGAAGTTTAATATTGTCTTTTTGCAACGTAATTCTCGTGGGGGCTCCAAAGGACATAGTTGATTTTGTTGTTATATATGATCATTTAATATTGATGTGATGATTATTTATCTTCCTCTTTAAAAAAAAAATATTGTGCGCTCTTTTGATGTTTGTTCTTTGGGGCTTGCCCGGCGGGCGTTACAACTTGGTATCAGAGCCAAGGTTGCACACGCTGGGGTCTTTGGGTAGTTATGTCCGCTAGGTAACCTTTGCGTGTTAGCTCTTGAGCTCATGTGTACCTTTGTCTTGTTGTGCAGAAGCATGCCTAGAGGCAGAGGCAGAGGTAGAGGTAGAGGCCGAGGAAGAGGCCGAGGTGGTGGCCGTGGGGCCAACCAACCAAATCCTTCACCACCAAGTTCTCACGGTCCTGAGTCTGAGGAGCAACAGAATTCTCAGAACAATCCGTCAGATGGTGGACCGATTCCGGAACAGCCGGGGTTGGATGGGCAGTTGCAGCATCTGCTGGGGGAGCTCCTCGATAGATTGGGTCCTAGACCTAATGGGGATCAGCCGGTTGTGAGGGAAAGAGAAAGGTCTCCAAGGCCCAAGGGAGCTTCAGTTGATCAGGATGCTTTATTAGCTGGACATATGAGGGACTTAATGAGAGCTCATCCACCTACCTTCGATGGCTCTGGAGGAGGTTTGGAAGCCGAGACCTGGTTAATTGATTTGGGCCGATGCTTCGCAATGCACCCCTACGGTAGTAATACCAAGGCTCGATGTGCTGTTATGCATTTGCGGGGTTTCGCGTCCACTTGGTGGCAGCTTGAGGAACAGAAGTTGCATATGGATATCAGTATGGTCACTTGGGAATTTTTCTTGGAAAGGTTCAGGGCTCGCTTCCTCTCAGATCATTGGAGGCAGCGTAGGGCAGATGAATTTCACGATCTTAAGCAAATGGCAATGTCAGTAGAACAGTATGAACGTCGCTTCTATGAGCTAAAGCAGTATGCAGGGATTATCCATGATGAAGGGATGTTGGTTCAGCACTTTGTTCGAGGTTTGAACGCACGCATCAGCGGTGGTGTAAGGGTCTTCGAACCTAAGACCATGGAGGTTGCTGTCGAAAAGGCTCGTTTGGTAGAGGAAAACTTGGCCTTAGCTTTGGGTGGTCATGTAGGAGTACAGATTGGTAGTGTACCCGCTCCTAGAGCTGTTGTGCAAGGGGGTCAGACTCAGTCAGCAGGACCTTCTAAGAGTCGTTTTGGACCCTCGAAAGGGAGTCATCAGCAGCAGCAGTCAAGACAGAAGAACTTTCAATCTCATCAAGGTGGCCAATCTCAGTTTCGCAAGGATCGGAACCAGAATCGTACCAATTCTGGACAGCCTGCACTAAGTTTTCAATCCGCACCTAGTCGTGGGAGTTTCCAGCAATCGAATGCTCCGTCCGGGGGAAGAGGTTTTGGTCGAGGTTCTGGATGTTTCTCGTGTGGGCAGCAAGGGCATATTGCTAGGATGTGTCCTCAAAAGAGTGCTTCAGAGTTTAGTCAGAGACCAGCATTGTCCGAGCCGACAGTAGGTGATGCAGGGAGATCTCACCGAGTCTTCGCAACAGTGGATAATCGGCAGGCGGATCATCAGAGCACCGTCATCGAAACTACAGGTTCAATACATAAGTTTAAAATTTCAGTTCTATTTGATTCTGGTGCATCTGATTCTTTTATCTCTCCTTTAGTTGTTGATCGATGTAAACTGGGGGCAATAAAGCAAAGCGAAAAGTGGCAGGTTGAGTTAGCTTCAGGATCTAAGGTTGTGGTTGAGAAGCTTGTGCAAGGTTGTAGGTTAGAATTGGGGGCCATGTCAACTAAGGTGGATCTCAGAATCCTTCCACTGGGCTCCTATGATGTAGTTTTGGGCATGGATTGGCTAAGCTCGCATCGTGCTTTGATTGATTGCCGCCGTAAAGCAGTGCGGTGTGTGGATGATTTTGGTAAAGAGGTAGACATTGTGGGAGTTCAGAGGCCTGTCTCTCTGAGAATGATCTCAGCAATGCAGTTAAAAAGGTGTTTTCGGCAGGGTTGTCAGCTCTTTGCTATATCGGTTAATGACCTTGAGTCAGAGGATAGTCGGGAGTTGTCCTTGAATGATTACCCTCTCCTTGCAGAATTTTCGGATGTCTTCCCTAGTGAGATACCAGGTATGCCTCCTAAGCGAGAGGTGGATTTCAGGATTGATTTGGTGCCTGGAGCTGAGCCTATTTCTCGGGCTCCTTACAGGATGACCACTCAGGAGCTCCAAGAGCTTCGTCTGCAGTTAGAAGAATTGTTAGCTAAGGGGTTTATCCGCCCTAGTGTCTCTCCGTGGGGAGCACCAGTGATCTTCGTCAAAAAGAAGGATGGGTCTCTCCGCCTTTGTATCGATTACCGGCAATTGAACAAGGTAACAGTAAAGAATCGTTATCCCCTTCCCAGGATTGATGATCTCTTTGATCAGATAAAAGGGGCAAAGGTATTTTCCAAGATCGACCTTAAATCGGGATATCATCAGTTGCGGATAGCAGAGGCCGATATTCATAAAACGGCTTTTCGTACACGATATGGTCATTATGAGTTTACAGTGATGCCATTCGGGTTGACAAATGCACCTTCAGTCTTTATGAGTCTAATGAATGGGGTATTCCGAACTTTCTTGGATAGGTTCGTCCTCGTGTTTCTTGATGATATTTTGATTTATTCTAAGTCTATGGAGGAGCATGAGGTGCACCTAAAGCAGGTTTTGCAGTGCTTAAGGGACAATCAGTTGTATGCCAATTTGGCAAAGTGTGACTTTTATAAGTCTGAGGTTCAGTATTTGGGCCATGTGATTTCTGAAGAGGGAATTTCTGTTGACCCTGCTAAAATCCAGGCTATCATGGATTGGCCCGTGCCCACTAATGTCTCAGAAATCCGCAGTTTCATGGGACTAGCTGGGTATTATCGGCGGTACGTTCAGGGTTTCTCAAGAATTGCGCATCCCATCACTTCTCTTCAGCGGAAGGGAAAGAAATTTCTTTGGTCAGAGCAGTGTCAGTTAGCGTTCCAAACCCTTAAGGAGAAACTGACTAGTGCTCCAATTTTGGCAGTGCCGGATCCTTCAGGCGATTTTGTGGTTTGTACTGATGCTTCATTGGAGGGTCTTGGGGCTGTGTTGATGCAGGAGGGAAGAGTGATTGCCTATGAATCTCGGAAGTTAAAAGATCATGAACTCAATTATCCCACGCATGACCTTGAATTGGCCGCAGTGGTTCATGCTCTTGTGAGATGGAGGCACTTTTTGTTAGGGCATCGGTTTGAGTTGCATACAGACCATCGAAGTTTGCAGTACATCTTCACTCAGCCGAATTTGAATGCAAGGCAGAGGAGGTGGATGGAATTTTTGTGTGAGTACGATTTTGAGGTTAAGTATATTCAGGGTAAGGAAAATGTGGTGGCCGACGCTCTAAGTCGGCGAAGGCATGAGGTTTCTGCAATATCTCTTGAGGTGGATTTGAAGAGTCAGATTCTTGCAGCCCTTCCTTCAGATAGTTGGTTTTTAGAGGTGAAAGCGGAAGTGGAATCGGGTAGAGCTTTGGAGGGGAAATTTGCTGGTTATTCGCTAGATTCGGATGGTGCTTTGCGTTTCTTTGGGCGGTTGTATGTACCTTCTTCAGAGGGTCTTCGCACATTGATTTTGACAGAAGGTCATCGAGCACCTTACGCAGCTCATCCAGGAGTTAAGAAAATGTATGCGGATCTTCGTGCGCTTTATTTTTGGTCAGGAATGAAGCGAGATATCGCCGATTTTGTGGCTCGATGTCTTGAATGTCAGAGAGTGAAGGCTGAACATCATCATCCGGCAGGGTTGCTACAGCCTCACCTCATTCCAGAATGGAAATGGGATGTTATTTCTATGGATTTCATCGTTGGGTTGCCTATGTCATCTAGACGGCATGATGCTATTATGGTCACAGTGGACAAATTGACTAAGGTAGCTCATTTTTCTCCTGTTCGATCGTCATATACGGCATCTTATGTTGCTAAGGTATTCATGAATGATATAGTTAGATTGCATGGGATACCGCGGAGGATCATTTCCGACAGAGATCCGGTATTCACATCTGCATTGTGGACATCCTTGCAGCAGTCTTTGGGAACGAAATTGAACTTCAGTTCTGCTTATCATCCTGAGACTGATGGTCAAACTGAGAGGGTCAACCAGGTGCTTGAGGATATGCTTCGTATGTATGTTATGGATCAGCAATCATGTTGGGAGGACTATCTGTATTTGGTTGAGTTTGCATATAACAATGGGTACCATAGCTCTATTGGTATGGCTCCTTTTCAGGCTTTGTATGGTCGTCCTTGTCGTACTCCTCTGAGTTGGGATCGATTGGAGGATAGGGTGCTTCTTGGGCCCGAGATGCTTAGAGATATGGAACAGCAGGTGTCTCGCATTCGGGAGCATCTCGTAGCTGCTCAGGATAGACAGAAAAAGTATGCTGATGCTCATAGAGTTGATCGGCAGTTTGCAGTTGGTGACCGGGTTTTCCTTCGAGTGCGTCCACGGAAGAGCCCAATTCGTTACGGAAAGGGTTCGAAGCTTGCGCCTCGTTTTGTTGGACCCTTTGAGGTGTTGGAGCGAATTGGACCTGTTGCTTACCGTTTAGCTTTGCCACCCAGTTTGTCGCGGATCCACGATGTATTTCATGTTTCTGTTCTTAGACCATATTTTCCTGATGTTACTCATGTTTTGGATTGGAATGCTCTTCAGGTCGAGGACGGGCAGCTGGCACTCGAGCCCGTGGCCGTGCTTCAGCGTCGGCGACTTACCCTCAGAGGCAGAGAGATTGATCAGGTGCGGGTTCAGTGGGACCCGAATGATGAGGCTTCAGCTACTTGGGAGGATGCCTCTCGTATCAGGGATTCTTATCCTTATCTTTTCACTGGCTTCCAGGAGTAAGCCGGATTTTAGGGGGGGAGGATGTAATACCCCTCATGCTACTAGTTGATTTTTGACATTTACTGTGATTTCTGTTTGGTACATTGTGATTTGTGATCGATACTATTGGTATCTTGTGTGGTAGCTTAGATCATTACTATATTCTTATGATGCCATGGATATTGCGATGACATTCTATTATGATCATTTGATGGGTTATTTGGAATGCAATAGACTATAGAATAGTAATTTATGATGCGGTGTAAAATTTTATGATGATATGTTTTGGTGGGGGGGACAGGTAGCATCACTCGTTCGCGAGCGCCCTGCTACGCTGTGAATCCTCCTCACAATGCTTTGATTTTATGTATATTGTATATCACTTTGTGGATGCAGGCTTTGCAGGAATAAGACTCGATTCCACCTATTTCGGTAGGTCTGGGCGAGCATTGAACCAACCCAACGGCAGGAAGTTGAATTATTTGAGGTGACATGAAAAGTAACTCCGTACCAAGTTGACAACAGTTTTGTATCTTTATGGTTTGTGCATAGTAGTCTCATTCGTTTGAGAGGTTACGTTGGTCCTTGTATGATTATATGATTTATCTAAAGTAGTGAATGGTTTTATGTGGTAAATTAAATAATTAAGTAATTGGTAAAATTAAAAAAAAAAAACATATAATCATAATTAAATGTGGCAATGAATAAATATTAGAAATAATAGAAATATTGCATTTATTTGGAATCTCTCAATGGTTGTTTTTAAATAAGTAAATATTTAATGAAAGATTGTGGAAATAAGGCATATTTATACATTTGTTTAAATAAAAAGTTTATGTTATGAATTATAAATTATTTAGTTTTAATTAAATGCATTTGTTATTTGGGAAAAACATCAAAATGAAATTAGGGTAAAATATTATTTGATTTTTGAATTATGACCTCTGGTATTCACGGGAAGAGGAATTGAAAGGACTTTTGGGCATGAAATTTATTGTGAGTTTCTCTTGTTTGAGGGAATTTGGTTCGAATGCTGGGAAAATTCTTTTGGCAATCAGTTTCTTGAGTCTTTAGTATTTTCTGTTTTGGAGAAATTGGGAAGAGGAAGGAAGTTTTCTGGATCTGTTGCTGGGAGATTTGCAGCAAAGGAATAGTGCAGCAAGAGGGGGGCAAGGCTTCTACAGTTTGCTGCAAGCGTAGGACGCCAGGTTCTACTCTTGATATCGTTATTCTCTGTAAATATGAATTGTTTTCTGTGTGTGTGCAATTTATTTTAGGGATGAAAAATTATATGACTGTAGAAAGAAAATCTGTTGGGGGTATGGTTAATTCAAAAATGGTTAAATTAGAAAATGTAGAATTGTTATTTATTCAATGAAATTCTTCGGGGTTTCTGAATCAAAAGGGGTTTTTGTGTAATCTGGGAACAAACAATAGTTGCTGTCTCAAATTGTTTCAAAATATATATATATATATATATTAAAATATATGGGTAGGGACAATTTTTATTTCCAGTAAATTTCTGGGTATGATATTCTGGCCTGTGTCTGTATTTTATTAAAAATAGTTCTTCTATTTTTTTTCAATTTGGCACAGCCAATATGCAGTAATATATATTCCCTGTTTCCTTTAAAAAAAATAAATATATATATATATATTCTTATCTCTGTGTGTATATATATATATATATATATTCGAAATTATGAAATTGTTGAGGAAAAGAAAATAGAATAAAAAAAAATTTAATCCGCCGAAAATTTTATTTAACATTCAAATTTTTGTTTAAATTTCATATGCATTGATGGTGGCTGTGTGTGGGGGTTGGCTTTGGCCGTACCCACCACCACCCCGCCATCGGTCCGTGGGACAGCCTGCGACGAGTTAATTCGAGCGGTACGCGTTGGGAATAAAATTCCCATATAAATTTTATTGTTAAGTTTTTAATTCTCCGCGAATTTTTATGGTGATTTCTTTTATTGCAGATGTTTATATTTATAAAGATATATCAATATATATATATTTTGGTATATATTTATATGTATATATTTATTAGTCAATTTATTATTCTGTGTTTCTGTTTAAAAATAAAATGTACATTTATATTAAATTTCGTTTTGATGAATATATTCTGTTATATTAAGCTGATAGATAAACAAAGGAATGGATGCAACTATTCTGTTCTGTTTCGTTCTGATTTAAATAATATTTTTCTGTTAATGCAATAGTTATTAGAAGAAAATATATATATATACTGGTTAATCTGTTTAATAGACATTTTGTTCTGATTTATATTTTATTTCCTGTAACTCAGTTATTATTTAGAAAATAAATCTGTATAGTTAGATTCTGTTTCTTGTTTTGTTTTAGAAATTATAATAAAGCAAAAATTGTTTCCATGAAAATAGTAGTGAAATAGAAATAAATCTGTTTTATAGGATTCTCAACTTTGAAAGGGAATTGCTGATTTAACAGCATTATTTATTTATTTTGTTTGTAATACGATTGTATTTTAGGAAAGAAAATGATTTTGTAATCTATCTTAGAATTAAATAGGTTATCATTTTTAAGTATTTAATTTCGAAATTTAATCTTGTTGGTTTATTGGGTTTTGGGACATTGTTATTTCCTTGATGTGGGAACCCTTTTTATGTAACTCTTTAGTCTTCCAGAGGAAGTTGGGTTTGTTGAATTTATATCTTTTTATTTTGAAATTCTGTTGAGTTATATTTTATTAATGGGGTGTACCGAATTATGAGATTTTATTGTGGTACTTTCACTTGCGAGATGATTTGTGCCTCGCGTATTACTTTGTTGTCATACTTTGATGATTATTGTTTGGCATGGTACAACCCCCCCTTGTTTTGATGGGTCTCTAGGGAGAGTGGCTCCTCGTGGGGGCCAGCGCCCTGTTTAAGGGGAAGAGCTCAGGATAACCCACGAGTGAGTTAGTAAATAAGTGAAAACCTAATAATTAACTTAGGAGGGTTGGGTTGGGTAGTAATATCATTGCAAGATTTTAAAAATGGATGCCTCGTCTTCATTAGTGCTTCTGCAGACTAATGGAAGGCTGAGAAGGCCGTGGTTGGCAAGGTCGTGGCCTCGTCCTCACGAGAGGTCTACGGCTCCGCATGAGTCACCCTATGGACCGGCGCCTCCAGTTGGGAGGAAGAGCACAGGACAGCCATAGATGGGACCGGCGCCTCCAGTTGGGAGGAAGAGCACAGGACAGCCCATGTAGGACTATGCGATGACACTCTTCCCTAGTTGCCCATGTGTTGTTTTATTGTGTTCCTCTGGAAGTGGGGTATGGGAATTGATTTATATTATTGTTTGAATTGAGTTAAATTGATTTATATTGTTGTTTGAATTTGAATTAAATTGATTTATAAGTATTACTTCTTTATCATGTATTGGATGATCTCATTTATATTATGGTTATCATCTTGCATCCTTAGGACATTGTGATTGGATGTTATTGGTTGCTCTTTGAATTGGTGTATTGTGTGATGGATTTATTTTGGTACTTTTTATTTGGTTGTACCCTTGTATTGTCTCTCTTGGTCGGAGTTACTTCTCTGTCACCTCTTAGCACGGGGGTGGTCGGGTGGAACGTGCTCCGCACACCGTTGGGTTCCCCATCAGCGTTCGTGGCTTCAATCTTATCCAGTTGAAGATTTATTACAGTTGATCTCATTGTATCTTTGATAACTTGTATATTGTATTTATCCCACATGTTTGGGATTCTGGATGTAACTCTATGGATGATGTAACATTGAAAGATGATGTAATGTAATTATTTACTTTGTAATTTTAATTGGCTATGAAATGTATTATGGGTTATCTTGGGATAAAATTTATGTATGTACTCATCTTATGATGTCATTATGGTTCCTTTTGATATCTTTTGGAATGAAGTTTAATATTGTCTTTTTGCAACGTAATTCTCGTGGGGGCCCCAAAGGACATAGTTGATTTTGTTGTTATATATGATCATTTAATATTGATGTGATGATTATTTATCTTCCTCTTTAAAAAAAAAAAATATTGTGCGCTCTTTTGATGTTTGTTGCAGGGCTTGCCGGTGAGTTAAATCTTTGTACTATGTGATTATCCATAATTGAACTTGATGCATTTGTGCTTCAGTCTTCATATTTCTCTTGTCAAAGGACTCAAATTCTACACCATTTTATTTTTGTTGTACCAACATTGGTTTATTGGGTTCCATGTGCCAATCCTGTTGTGTATTTTCACCATTATCACATAAATCATCTGTTTCTTGGGAAGAGACAAACTGTTTTCATCTTTGAATGATTGTTGTCCTTGTTCTTGTTTCCTTCTTCACTGAACCTTGAAAATGATGACAATGAAATTACAACTCATATCGCTGTTTAATCTTGACTTTGGATCCACTTAAGAAGATTGAAAGATATATCTAGTAGAGTAAGATTTCTAAGAAGAAATGATTGCCACTTTGATCAACATGATGGCAGCCTATTGTTTGGTTCATTGTGAAAATATGAAGAGTAATATTTCTTGACAATTCACACAATTCTATTGCATCTTTTGAATATGATAATGAAAGTTGATCAACTGGTATGATTCCATATTGATTTAATGCATCAAGAATAGGTTTATCATTAATTTGATCAAGTTGATCAATTTCCTATCCCTCCTAAACACAAGAGGGTAGCATGCTGGGATCAAACCTTGTGGGAGCCACATTTTACTCCACATGTTGTAATCAGCTTGTAAACAAAGATTTTGGCAAACCAAAATGGTTTATGGTCCTTCTAGGGTTTTTCACCTAAAAGGAGATAAGATTAGGTGCCAAAATGCAATGTTCACATTCAAGGATTGATGTGATTGTGGTGAAATGTGCCTAGATGAGATAAAATAAATGCAAAGAACTAATGAAATAGATCAATTATTGAATGTAAACTAGGAAATGCAAAGTGTTAGAAAACACAGTGTTGTATGCAAACATGAACTAGAAACACAAAAAATGCAAACATAATTGAATGAAATTGAATGGAGTGCACTTGGAAACTGAAAGTAGATTTTGGAAGGTTTTGGAATGCTAAAAAATTCAATGTTGATGCCCACTGGGACTCATTCGCCACAAATGGCGAATTAGTCTTACTTCTGGTAAAATCTGCCGGAACAGGTTTTAGGATGTCGGGAACTCAAAACTTCAAAAAAATATTTTTCCAGCCTAGTAGTGGGACTCATTTTCCATGGTGAATCAGTCCACCTATAGAAATCTACAAAGTCAAAGGTCAACTCTGTGGGTCTTGGTCTGTACTTTTCTGCTTGTCGGGTTGCCAGATCTGAATCTGCAAAAAATAGGCTGAAAAGGGTCTTCAAGCTCCAATGATGACTTAGATGACTTATAGAACACTTTTCAACACCTTTCTCTTTGAAAAATCTACCTACAAGACATGCAAACACACATGCAAAGAGGGGAAAAATGGTTAAGGGTTAGAGAATAGGGTTTTGCCTTGGTCAAACCCCACTTTGGTAATCAAACCCTTGATAATGAAATGAAATAAGAAAGGAATGATGAAAAAATAACGTGCAAATGTCATAGACTCAACAAACCCTTGTTGTTGAAGTCTGAAGATATGTCAATGGATGCTCCAAGATGTTTGATAATTTCTTGATTAAATGATGCTATGATGCTTGAATGCTTAGGTGGATTGAATGCAAGAATGAATATTTGGATGAATTTGGTAAAATGAATAGAAAATCATGTATTTATACACAACTATGCCCTAATTTCCTAAAAATATAACATCACAAGTCAACCTTAGATCTTTAGGAATAAAAACCCGCTAGTAATTTAAGTTTATTTTGATTTTTGTACCAAGAGGGACTCTTTCACCACCCTGGGCAAATGGATCCCACTCAAGGCATGTGAGTGGGTGTCAGAAATTAAATTGTCTTTAATGATGTTTGTCAGGTTTGTACTAAAAAATACCCTTAATTAAGGCCTGTAAGTACATAAAGGTGCCAAATACAACATAAGAAAGGTGTATTTGTTGATGACAAGCCTAGAGAAGCATGAAAGTTTGTTACAAGACTTTAAAAAACTTTAAAATAAGGCTTAGTAAGTGATAAAAAGAGGTATGTAGGTGAATTATAATAAGAAGAGTCTAGAAAAGTGTGAAAATGTATCACAACACTTCACAACACCTTTATAAGACATCATAAAGTTTTAATGATTCATAAAGATTCAAGACCTAATGTGAATATGTGGGCCATATTACAACATTAAATCAAGGTAAAATCAAGCCAAATAAGCACAAGGAGCAAACATGTTAGATAAATAGAGCATATGATAGGTGTGTTTGATAAATCTTTTGTTTTCTTGGACATCTATGATATGCTAGCTATTTTAATGTTTATGAAGATCAGATTATATGTTTATGGATGTTTGCACATATTTTGACTAGTGATCCTTCATTGCTCTATCAACACTCTTCTTACAGATGCAGGGAACCTTGGAGCAGCAGGGGCAAACAACTAATGGAGGCTAGACAGACAGGAGGACTAAAGCTGATGCAAGGCAACTTGATTGGGATTTGTCATTTAGGCAATGACAGGTCCCCTTTCTCTTTATGTGCATTATTTATTTATTTGTAAATGTATAGTTTTTTCTTTATATGCATTAAAATAGTTAGTCCTTTAGCTTGTGAGGGACACTATACACTTGTCATTATCAATAAAGACTACATTTTTGGAAAGATTGTGCACTTTTTCCTATGTTATATCCATTTGCATAAGGCAATATAATATTGTAGTCTTTTGATACTTCTTTATGCACATGAATGTGACATAGCATAGTTAAAATGTACCTTATTTTCACTTGTAAAATATAAACAACACTACATGTTTGGGCTAGTAGAAAAAAAAGGTAACATTTCTGGCAACATTTACTATATGTTTGCCTGCTAAACATCCTGACTAGTTTCCTAAAGCCTATCCATTGGGTACTGAGTCACCTAAAAGCTGAAACAACTTAAAAATAGTCTTGTATGTTGTTGTAACTCACTATATTAGTACATGATACCTTGGAAACTTATTAAAAACACACCGGAACACTCAAAGAAAACTAACTAACTGTGCAAAATAGCACTTAGAGGAACTAAAAACTTGCATTTAAACTAATGTGCAACAACACTTAGAGGAAATAAAAACCTAAAATAACTTTTACAAGGTAGATCATACCTCAGAATAGAGTTTGAGGTGTATCCCATTGACTGGGATAGGCAGAGCTTCTCCATCTATTTTTGACAATTGAAAAGCATTGTGCTCCTTGCACTTAGTAATGACAAATGGGCCACTCCACATACTATCAAACTTAGCATGCTTTCTTGGCCTACTCTTTAACTCATCCCACTTAAGTACAACATATCCTTCTTTAAACACCCTGGGTGTTGCTTTCTCATAAAAATATCTCTTTGTTTGGAGTTGATGCAACTCCATTATTTTCATGGCTTTATCCCTTGTTTCTTCCAGCTCCATGACTTGTGCATATCTAACAACCATTGTATCCTCCTCTTCAAACATTTCAAGCTGATTCACAATATCAAGAGCAGGAAGCTCAATAGATAAAGGCAACCTTGACTCCTTACCATACACCAACATATAAGGGGAATTTCCAATGGATCTTTTTGGAGTTATTCTATCTGCCCACAAGCCATATTTCAACTTGGTGTGCTAGGTTCTTAGGTTATCCTCCAAAATCCTTTTGATAATTCTGATAAGATTCTTGTTAGTTGATTCTACCAAACCATTACCTTGAGGGTAATAGTTTGATGATGTATTTAGGTGAATACCATTGTAACAGCCAGAAATCACTTATGCTCGTACAACGGAAGGTATGAAACCCATTTATTTGAAATGGAGATTGATTAGTGCTCAATCTGATTTGCCCAGAGTAAATCATAAAAATTTAACCCTGTACTTTCATTAACTTCTTTCAAAACTACTTTAGTCCATCTTATGCATGATTGGTTTAGGTAGGTACCCACTGTGACCTACATAGAGGGTGGGTCAATGGCCTTTGCACCCTAGCAGAATCCCAAGTGATGCCCATCCCTCATGAAGGGCTACTCCACTTGAATTGGTTGCAAGGGTAAAGCTGATAGCCTCTTTTTGCCTACAAAAATGACACATTTCACACATTTTCTTCCCCAAGCATGGGAATCCTTAAAAAATCTTGGCCAATAATAGCCATCTCTCATTATTTTCCATGCAGTGGTTCTTGGGGAAAAATGACCCCCAATAGCTCCATTATGGAACTCATGAAGCACTTTATCCACTTGATCATGATCAATACACCTTAACAACACACCATTAAGGTTTTTTCTGAAAAGAACATTACCAACCAACACATAGGGGATGGACTGTAGTTTGAAATATCTCCTTTTAGCCTTATCTAAACCTAGTGGACACTCACTAGTTTGCAAGAAATGAGTCATATCTTGTACCCAACCTGCACTTGTTGCTGGTGCATCAATTATAGGTTCATCAACAACAACCAGAACCGACTCTGTCTCTACCTTTTCCTCACTTCTAGACCATGTAGCTAGTTTTTCACACAACCCTTTACCCCTTACCAACTTAGTTATCTTAATGTCAATGTCATATTCCATGACCTTTTTAATCCACCCAACCCTCTTTTCATTTAGGTCCCTGCTTAACAAAAACTCGTTCACACTAGGGTGAGCAACCACTAAATGTATCTTGCTGTTAGAAATCAAAGGTTTAAATTTTTTTAGACTTTTGATAGCAACAAGTACATGCTTTTCCACAAAGTTATACCTCTGTTCATAATCCTCTAAACCTTGACTGAAAAAAGTAATAGGTTGTTCTAAACCATCATCATTCTGCTATTCCAACATTGCAGAAATGGTTTCTATGCTACCAAAGACATACAAAATGAAGTATTTTTAAAAGTTTGGATTTACCAAAGTAGGAGCTGCTGATAAGGC
>VDFB02151389.1:0-26444 GCA_007258455.2 Sequoia sempervirens
TAGGGTATATGGTATAATGTATAGGGTATAGGGTATAGGGTATACGTTTGAGTATATGGTTAAGGGTTTAACCTATTGGCTTTAGTTCCTAGGGTTGAGGGATAATGTTTAGGGTTGATGGTATAGGGTTTAGGGTTATGGGTATAGAGTTTAGGGTTAATTGTATATGTTTGAAGGTTTAGAATAAAAGCTTTAGGACCTCGGTTGAGGGAAATGGTTTAGGGTCAAGGATATAAGGTGTAGTATATAGGGTTGAGGGTTTAGCTTGTAGGCTTTAGGACCTAGGGTTGAGGGATAGGATTTAGTTTTGAGGGTATAGGGTTTAGGGTTGAGTGTATAGGGTTAAGGGTTTAGCCTCTAAGCCTTAAGGCCTAGGTTTGAGATATAGGGTATAGGGTATAGGGTTTAAGGTTGAGTGTCTAGGGTTGAGGGTTTAGCATATAATATTTAATACCTAGGGTTGAGGGTTGAGTGTATAGGGTTGAGGGTTTAGTATATAGGCTTTAGGACCTAAGGTTTAGGGATAGGGTTTTTGGTTAAGGGTATATGGTTTAGGGTTTATTCTATAGAGCTTAGGGTTGAGTCTATAGGGCTAAGGGTTTAGTTGATAAGCTTTAGGGCTAGTGCTAAGGGATAGGGTTTATGGTATAGGGTATAGGTTTGAGGGTTTAGGGTTGAGTGCATAGAGTTAGCTTATAGGATTTTAGGCCTAAAACATCTCTATAAGGTTTAGGGTTGAGCACATTTATAGTATAACATTTAGGGTTGGTGGTATAGGGTATAGGATTGAGTCTCTAGGGTTATAGGGTCTAGGGTTGAGGGATAGGATTTAGGGTTGATGATATATAGTATATGACTAAGGCTTGAGGGTTTAGGGTTTATGTTTGAGTGTATACATTGTCAAGGGTTTATTATATAGGCCTTAGGGCCTAGTGTTAAGGGATCTATGGTTTAGGGTTGAGGGTATAGATTTTAGGGTTGAGTATATATGGTTATAGGGTATAGGGGATAGTGTTAGGGATATGGGTACAAAGTTTAGGGTTAATGAATAGGGTTAAGGGTATATGGTGTAGTGTATATGGTTGAGGGTTTAGTGTATAGGCTTCAAGCCCTAGGGATGAGGAATAGGGTTTATGGTTGAGGGTATAGGGTTGAGGTTTCATCCTATAGGCTTTTGGAACTATGAACTTTTTTATAGGGTTTAGGGTTGAGGTTATAGGGTTTAGGATTGACTATATATAGTTGATGGTTTATCATATAGTCCTTAAAGCCTAGAGGTGATCGATAGGGTTTAGGATTGAGGGCATAGAGATGGTGGTTTAGGGTTGAGGTTTTATCCTATAAGATTTTGGGCCTATGACCTCTCTATAGGGTTGAGGGTATAGGGTATAGGGTTTAAGATTAAGGGTATAGGGTATAGGGGTGAATGTATAGGGTTGAGGGTTTAGTGTATGGCCTCTAGGGCCTAGGTTTGAGGGATAGGTTTTATGGTTGAGAGTATAGAGTTGGGAATTTAAGGATGAAAGTATATGGTTTAGGGGTTAGCCTATAGGATTTTGGGCCTACAACATCTCTATAGGGTTTAGGGTTGAGGGTATAGGATATAGGGTTTAAGATTGAGGGTATAGGGTATAAAATTGAATGTATAGGGTTGAGGGTTTAACCTCTAAGGCCTAGGTTTGAGAGATAGAGTTTATGGTTAAGGGTATAGAGTTGGGTGTTTAGGGTTAAGTTTATAGGGTTGAGGGTTTACCCTATAGGATTTTGGGCCTATGACCTCTCAATAGGGTTTAGGGTTGAGCATTTATGAATTAGGATCCAGGGTATAGAGTTGAGGGTTTAGCTCATAGCCCTAGGGCCTAGGTTTGAGTGATATCATTTTTTGTTGAGGGTATAGAGTTGGGGGTTTAGGGTTGAGTGTATAAGGTTGAGGGTTTAGCCTATAGGATTTTGGGCCTATGACCTCTCTATAGGGTTTAGGGTTGATGGTATAGGGTATAGGGTTTAGGATTGAGGGTATAGTGTATAGGGTTGAATGTATAGGGCTGAGGGTTTAGCATATAGCCTTTAGTGCCTAGGTTTGAGGGAAAGGGTTGAGGGTATAGGATTTAGCATTGAGTGTATAGGGTTGAGGGTTTATCATATAGACCTTAGGGCCTAGGGTTGAGGGATAGGGTTTCTAGGGTTGGTGGTATATGGTTGGGGGTTTATCAATAGGCCTTAGGGCCAATGGTTAAGGGATAGGGTATATGGTTGAGGGTATAGGGTTGGGGGTTTAGGCTTGATTGTATAGGGTTTTGGGCTACAACCTCTCTATAGAGTTTAGGGTTGAGGGTATATGGTATAAGGTTTAGGGTTGAGGGTATATGGTATATGGTTGAGGGTTTATCATATATGCCTTAGGGCCCAAGGTTGAGGGATAGGGTTTAAGGTTTAGGGTATAGCGTTGAGGGTTTAGAGTTTAACCTATTGGCTTTAGGGTGTAGGGTTGAGGGTATAGGGTTGAAAGTTTAGGGTACAAGCTTTAGGGGTTAACCTATTGAATTTAGGGCATAGGGTTGAGGGATAGGGTTTAGGGTTGATAATATAGGTTACCTAGGATTTAGGGTTATGGGTATATAGTTCATGGTTAAGTGTATAGGTGTTAGAGTTAAGTGTATAGGGTTGAGGGTCTAGCATTGAAGGGTTATGGGTATAGTATTTAGGGTTAAATATTAGGGTTGAGCATTTATCCTATAGGATTTAGAGTTTATGATAGGGTCTAGGACCTTGAGGATTTCTATCTCTCTCTACCCAACTCTCACTACTTACCTCTTCCTCCCTCTTTACCTATCTTTGTCACCCACCTTTATCTCTACCTCTCCTTCATCCCCTATCTAGAGCCCTCTCTAACTCTCACCCTATCCCTTTCCATACCTCTAACCTTCTCTCTCTCTCTATCTCTTGCTAACTCTTTCCCCCTCACCTACCATCTTTCTCCATCCCTCTTCGTCCCTATCCCACTCTTTAAATCCATTGCAAGCTCAAAACTAATCAAAATAGGTACGTGTTTTGTCAAGTTAAAAGAATGTATATGTTTTTGACATTATAAGCATTTTTAAGTGGAGGCCAAAGTGCAAACATTTAAGTTTGGGGACCAATAACATGTACGTGTTATGGACACATAACACGTACATGTTTTTGACATTATAGGTGTTTTTAAGTGGAGGCCAAAGTGCAAACACTTCAAGCTTAGGGACCAATAACACATACATGTTATGGAAACATAACATGTACATGTTTTGACATTATACACATTTTTAAGTGGAGGCCAAAGGAAAACACTTCAATGCATAATGTTTGCATCAATTTAATTCAATTCTAGAATTAAAAATCTATTTATGTTTACAAATTTTAAGTATTTAATAAATAAAATGTTATAAATTAAAATCAAGATGTACCTTCATTTGACTAGCAAATACCTCATTTACCAACTCATCTATCATCACCACATTATTTGATGCACCATCCTGGTGATCCTCACTACTCTCATAACATCTATATTGACAATGAGAGCACACATATAGGAGGTAGAATCATTTGCACCCTCTACATTGCTATCTCTCCCAAAGCATAGATTACAATAGTTTGAGCATATGTGAGAGCTAAGGGAACTAGAGTTAGATGGTCGAGATGTTGCAGATCATTATGTGAGGAAAAAGGCTAGGATATATGTGTGCCATGCTCTATAATGGTACTTGTCAGGCTAGAAACTACATGGAGAGTTTGTACCTCCATGCTCTCCATGTAATGGTTACTAGAACCATCACATGATGAATATGTTTTTTTCTTCTAATGTTCTTCAATGTTCACAATTATCTACCTAATGAACTCCTAGTCTATGTTGGGTAGAGCTTCCACCTCTACCCTGAAACTCCCTCATATCAAAATAATTAGGAATTTGATGAAGGATAAAATCATAGTATAGTTTTCTAAAAAAAATTGAATGACACATCATAATTATTACATAGAAATTGGTGAGAGACCATCCACCACCTATCTTAAAAACTATCTCTTATCTCATCACATGAATATACCAATGTTTTGGAAACCTCTTTGAATTTGGAGGAATAAGTTCATTGGTTCAAGGATTTGTTAAAAGAACACATATTTTTGCTTTACTTATGTCTTTCCTTTTCACTTGATCATAGAACAATTTTGTAGCATAAAATTGACAACATGAATCTCTATAAGTTTTCCATTGATCTACAACTATGTCGAAATTCGTCGCTATTGCTTCCAATGCTTGGGCAAGTGATAGGTGATGCTAGTTTGATGTTGAACCGTCCAATTTTGAAATTAATCCAGAAATTATAACTTTGTTTTGTTCTAGATGACCTAAAAAATCCTATTGGCTTTGTCTAGGGTTTATATGATCTTTTATAAAATTTCAAAAAACACATGAAATTGATAAAATATATATATATATATATTTTTCAAATGCAAACAAATTTAAATCTAATGCGCAAAAAGAGCACTTACCTCTTCTCTAGTGTGGCATTGTGAAGCTAAGTTGTAAATTTCAAAACCACATTCACGTTATGTTAGGT
The DNA here is from genome assembly GCA_007258455.2 of Sequoia sempervirens. NCBI lineage: Eukaryota > Viridiplantae > Streptophyta > Pinopsida > Cupressales > Cupressaceae > Sequoia > Sequoia sempervirens. The sequence continues at coordinate 4,590 of VDFB02151389.1, forward strand.
TGAGGGTGAGAAAAGCACTATAGAAAACGTGGGCCGCGAGTGAGGAAAATGAGCAATTTTTTTATAACTTTATTAAGCAAAACATGTATGTTTTTTACTCTCATAAAATGCTAAAAACATGAATATAATTTTTATTCAAATAACATGCTCATGTTATGGCTTCGAAAATTCAAGCCATAACATGAACATGTTATTTGAATTTACTCATAACATGAGCGAGATTTTCTCATTTTTGGACATTTGGCTACTTTTTTGTGCCCCATCTTGGTGCGCATGCCCTCATAATTGTTTGATCTTGTCATTAGATATGTCTACTTCTGATAAGATGTCTAGTTTAATGAGGCCTTCACATAGATGAATATACCAAATTCCCTACTTCTTCATTAATACCTACTCCATCTTATTCCTCACTTGAGGACACTATAGAGGAATTTGAAATCTATATTCGACAACTCATCCAAGATGGGATTCCCAACTCGAGCGCTTACCTACTGAAAAGTAGGTTGCATGCATGTTCACTAAACCTTTGGCATTATTAAACCTATTTGTCTTCACTTGCAATCGATGCTTGGGGTGAAGGAAATTGTTCTTCAAGGGTCATCTTGAGTCCTCCTTAACTTATACATACCTTTTTCATAATTTCTCTCTTTTAGGGAGGATTTTTTACTATAAGTTTTTCTAATTTTCTTTATTTTTGAATGAAATTGTGTATTGGGGTACACAATCAGGGCTTGTTGTTGGGACCCATATTTGAGTCTTTTGATAATTTTATTTTTCTATTTAAGTTGCACTTAAGGGTTAGTTGATGGAATGATGTTTAGTACCTAACTAGTTTCCCTTAAGGACCTATTCACACTTATTTAGTCAAGTTTACTTTGAGAATCTACTTACATTTAGTTTGTGTCTCAAGTCATGTAATTATGACATATGTCATTATCCTATGTTGTCATGTGTCTCACCTTTTCCTATATAAACAAGGGCCCTCATGCACATTATTCATCTTTTATGCATTGTACCATTATTAACATGTAAAAACATTCATTGCTTCTCTCTTTTGTAGAAGGTTTTTTGGTGTTGCAAAGTGTTCCTACTCTTGTAAGTCATTTTGGTGACTTTTACATGGCTAGACATATAATTGAGCCAAAAACATCATCCCCACTATTAGACCTATATGATTAGGCCTAGTTTAAACAAAATATGCATCTTGCTAAACTACTTGCATTGCACATTGTAATCAAGTGTCGTCCAACTTAACATCTTGAAGGAAGGTGAAATTAGGTTTCTAATTGATATCAAACCCTTTCATGTGATATTTTTAGGCTATGAAGGACAGTCCCTACATGTTCCATGAGAGGATGATGCAATTCATGGGTAAGTAGGCATAAGGAGTTTAGTGTCAAAGGTTAGAATCAAGTAGTGGTTGAATAGAGCAATCAATTGATCATTTTCCTTTAAGATATTAAGGCCAAAGGAAGTTTATTAATTGATTATATGTCTATCAATTTATTAGTTGGTGTATACTTGCGTAGCTCTCTATTCATCAATTAGAAGAGCAACCAATGCACGTCTTTGTCTCAATATTAACATGAAAATTCCTTTTCTCATCCTCCATTTCAAAAGATACTTTATTTTTCTTTATATCATAAACTTTTAAAAACACATATTTTCCTTACAATTCCATTAACCTAATTTAACTATTAATAAACATTAATATATACATTTCAAATTTCTTATTAAATTAAAGCTAAAATTACTTACAAATTCACCACCAGCAATTCTCCACGACGAAAAATTAACCGCATTAATATTTTCCATGACGGTGAATTTTCCCACGATAGATAAATTGCTGCGTGATCGGTGAATTGCTGACCGTGACCATGAATTTTCCTAAAGCCATTTTACACAACCCATATAAAACTTAAGTACTAGAAACTTTACATATAAAAAATACTTTTTTATATTGTATTAAGCTTGCAAAGCTGCGCAGCTCTTTATTAGCTGTCTTCTTTCTTATGATTTCCAACTTTATTCAATACAAAAAATCAGTCAAAGACCAGCAAATCAAATACAACCGCAGGTGGTAAAAGAAAGACATACATTGGATGCCCTTGACAGTCAATTCTGGTTATGGACATATAAAGAAAAGTTAAACAGGCACACATTACACATGAAACCCAAAACCAGGAATTGGCAATCACAGGGAATAAAAATCAGGCAACGCGCACATACTTTCACCAACCCAAAGTACGCGCACAAACTATCTACCAATACCAATGATGAACTGACCAAAAGGAGTGCTCAATTATAAAGGGAAAAACCTGCGTATATTCGTCGTACCCAGGCACTCAAGCAGACGTGAAAGGCCAAATATAACTTTTTTTTCTTTATCGAAAATATCAAGCGAGTGCCAGTGCCAGTGCCAGTTGTTAGAATGATGTAAAACTGTTGTGAAATCGTCATATTAGGTGGATTGACAGGTGACAAATGAATGTATTTGATTCTCACAGTATCATTAGCTGTCGGGCGCCGAGCACCCAAATTTCTATATTGCATTCCCTCAATTATTTGTCCGTATGTCCGGTCAAATGCGTACAAAACAGGGAATAAAGAAAAGAGCCCGATTGTCCCACCACACCACCGCCTCTTTAATCTCCACTTGACACCATTTTTCTATTTGCTCAACCCACGCTTCTGGTCTCTAAATTAAATCTATGGTTGCCAGCCCACAATCTTTTCAATAGCCCTAACCTACGACACCTATTCGTCTAGGTACGCTTGAACCTACAGACCATTTCAAATACTCCCAAACAGCTTGCTTTTGGTTTTTTTGATTAATATACCAAATGGGGCATCAATTTCCTACCAAACTTCCTTATGTATTTTAATTTTATTTTACCTCTGATTACCCTTGATTTGCGTGCTCCAGACACGCACCTTAGTTAGCGTTATAGCCGCCTATAAATGTGCCAACATAGATCTCAGGTTTGTTCATTGCTTCCCCACCATATAGACTTGAGCCTGAGAAGTTTGCCTTGAGAAGTTAAGAGATCCTTGTTTTGAGAAGTTCAAGAGATGGGTGCCCTGGAGTATGTGTCAGATCTTCTAGCAAGAAGTTCAAAGCACAAGAAGAGGAAGCAGATGCAGGTATAGCAAGAATCCTCTTTACTTGTTTTGGCACATTATGGGTATATAGGTATCCATTTGGAGTTTTGTGTAGCAGATGATGGGATAGATTGATCAACATGCATATAGGCCAAATTGCAGTCAATGGGCTTTGTGGGATCTATTTAAGTGTGCACTGTTTTGTACGACCTATGACAGTGTGTTTAGGTGCTTAGATGATTTTTTTTTCCATAACTATCATTTTTTTTTTATTGCTGCAAGTTCATACTTCTGGTTCTTAACAGATTCCCAAAGTTGAATAGAGTTCAAATGTTTCCAAATGGAGAACATCTAGGTGGGTTCTAGAGGCCTACCTCTAGCGATATGCCCATGATACTTACAAACCATGACCAGTTTGATATATAGATTGCAGATATGGTCTTTGTTACCGTTAAAGCAAACAGGTTAAAATTCTGGAGAGAGCCCATTACCTTTAATATTTAGAAACCCAGAGTTTCAAAGTAAAAGCTTTTTTTTATTATTATTTCAATCAGCTGTACCATTTATCAATCTCCTTGAACTTAGCGCCTATAGATCTCCTTCAACTCAGTGCTAAGAACAGAGTTATCATTCACCAAATTCCTACCTAATACAAATCCCTGACAACTTTTAAGAGCCAAGGAGAATACAATATTCATTGTTCCAGTGGTGACTGAATAACCAACCAATCATTTATATAGACTGTATTAGTATTCAAAATTACTTAGTATTTCAAAGATTGTTTTTAGAATCAATTGTGTATATTTTTAAATTGAACCATACTCACAATCTTTTTTCAGAAGATAGATCAGAGAGTAATCAAAAAGACATTAAAAACAGGAAACACCGATTCAAAAACATAGACAATTGATTCAAGAAACAATCTTTTGTAAACAATCTTTTGAATACAAAAATGGTTACCATTATAGATGATTGTTATGTTTAACAACTTTTGTTTTGTTATCTTGCTAGATAATTTAAAAATATGTAACAACTTTTGTTTGAGTAATTTGATTTGAACGTTATGGTTCTAGATATTTGAGGGCAGTTGAGTATAATAATGCCTCTAAATGACTCACCTCACGGCTTTTGTCCTCAAGGTTTCTTATGCTAATAGAGTACGACTTAGTAGTTGAATAGAAGATTGAATAATCAAGAGTTTAATAAACCCCAAAATCCTGTTTTGAACAGACCGTGGAGTTGAAAGTTCGCATGGATTGTGATGGATGTGAGCTCAAAGTAAAGAATTCTGTCTCTTCCATGAAAGGTAATCAATCAATGGCATCATATACGCTCCTTCATTGACCCAAAGGGAATTCAAATCCAAAAAACAAATAACTAATTCGTTACATTTGTCATGTGCAGGTGTGAAGTCGGTGGAGATAAACAGAAAGATGCAGAAGGTGACCGTGACCGGTTATGTGGACCCAAACAAAGTACTGAAGAGGGTTAAAGCAACCGGCAAACGGGTAGAGATCTGGCCTTACGTGCCATACAATTTGGTGTCTCAACCATACACAGCACAGGTCTATGATAAAAGAGCCCCATCTGGGTTTGTCCGCAAGGTTGAGTACAACGCAGTCCCAAGCCATGACTCTACAGATGAGCAATTAACCAACATGTTCAGTGATGATAACCCAAATGCTTGCTCAATCATGTAATTCCATCACCAATACTTAATACATGAATTTGCAGAGATCATGGCGGCAATAGTGGCTTTTGCGCTTGAGGAATGTTATGTATCAGATTAATTATATGATATAAGAATACAAGTTATAGGTTGAAATTTCTTCGACTGAGAGTTAAGAATGCAAGTCATAGGTTGAAACTTCATCAATCGTAGAATTAAGAATACAAATTGTAGATTGAAACTTCTTCGACTGAAAGTCATGATGATTTTTTTGTAGACTGAAACCTCACCACCGAGAACCATGTTGAACAGGTTCATGAAGACTTGTAAGAGAGGAATGTTTCATAAATAATTTTTGTTAGGTACCTACTATGTTTAAACTTTTCCAGGGGAGGCTTGTGGGTTGCTTTTAAATTTTACTTTGGAATGTCGCTATCTCTGCGCGTAGGTAAATTATAAAAGAGAAAGGCGAGGAATATTGAATCACATGGGTTCATGCGAGGATAGAGACGTTTTTATAACTTGCCTGGGTCTGTGTTACGTCAACATTATAAATAAAGAGTTTCTGTGCCATTACGCTCGGAATGAAATGAAAATTTCATGATTTGGGTGCTCTGGCTAAAATGTTAAGAAAATTAGAGATGATCTGTGACGTTATCAAAAGTTTAATTTACCAAATTCGAAATCGTGGCTTGCACTCAAAGTAAGATGTACAGTGGCGTTTGAGATTTCAAATCAAAATGACTACTTGAATTTGACAGATGTAAAAGGAAACCCACCATTTGAATTGGCACGCCTGTGAGATTTCAAATGACATCAATAAAATGCGTAGGAGTTCAAAAAGAAAAAGAGATAAAGGCCCATATAATTATCAATCGATGGTGAGAAATAAAAGTATTAAATTAAGATAAAATAAACATAAAGTTTATTTCGAGGGTAGATCAGATGGTCAAGTCGTTTGGTCCTAGGTTAGATATTTCTAAATTTATTCTTTCAGAATTCATAAGCACGGAGGTTATATTGATTTCTTTCAGAATTCATAAGCACGGAGGTTATATTGATTTCTGTTAGGATTTTACTTCACAAATCCATTATATATTGATTCCTCTCAATTAAAATATAAAAAATAAAATATAAATTTTAAATAATTTAACTTTATTTCTTTATGTTCTTTCACATCATATATTTAAAGTGATTTAAAATACAACAACCATAATATAATTGTAGCCACCATACTTAACTCCACCATAGTCATACCCTCATTTGTATTAAAAAGATGTAAAAACTTTACAACTAGAATCACATTTAAGAATGGTGTCTTTTGTGCCTTTCCATATTCAAAATGGAGTCTTTTGTGCCTTTCCATTTTTAACCTTGTTCAATTACTTTGTAATCTCCTATGTGAGGTATGCCATGTGATATGTCACATCCTCTTGTTTTAGTTGCACTTTTGATATGTAATGGTGAAAATCTCATATTTTTCCCTTAAAGTTTTGGGTTCACTTTGACCAATTTATTATTATATGGTACAACTTATGTTGAAAGTTAGTATATGATTCAATTAGGTTTGAAAGTTGGTCATGATTGTTAAACTTATTCATTTTTATTTGGAGTTTGGATTTTTGATTTATATAATTGATTCATTTATTGTAAGATTTATAAAATTAATTTATTTTTTTAATTCTTGTTCATGGCATGATGTATCAACGAGGATACAAAGGAATTTTAGGGCTTGCTATGGTTGTTCATTCAATCCAATTCATTTTGATCATGTAAAGGGCATTAATGATGGCCATTATTTGCTTGCATTGCCATCTGAGAGATCTCTGGCATGCTTCCTTTATCATTTCAAAGTTGTTAGAATTCTGGGAGTTTCAGGCAAGGGGAGACATATTCTTGTCATTGGCGAACTCTTCCTCTCCAACAAAGTTTTTACATGAAAATATACAAATATCAAGACAGTATAGAGTAAGACATCAAAATGTTATAGAGATCACAGTAATTTTGAAGCTACTTAATATGATTTACAATTGCTAAAAGTGACACTAGTAATTGGTGAGGGTTTTTAAATTTGAGAGGCATTTGTATGATTGTTTTTATATTTCTACATATTAGAAATCACTTCAAATATCTAATACATCTATATTAATTATATTAGTTAAATGCTTATTATTTATTAATTTATTTTTTACATTTGACCACTTTACTCTAACTATTTGAATTCCAAAATTAATTATCAGTTATTGTGTCCATTTATTTCCTAAACATAAATTAATTTATTCTTATTTTCCATATTATTTTAAGTTATTATTGTGTGTCTGTAATCTAGCCAAATTTATTCACAATGTGCTATGTCACATCATCTTGTTTAGTTGTACTTTTTTATGTCTTAATGGTATAGAAATATCATATTTTTGCTAAACACAGGTTCACTTTGACTCATTTATTATTATATAGTACATTTTTTGTTACAAGTTTGTATATGATTTTATTATTTGTAAGAGTTAGTCTTGATTTCAAATTTATTCATTTTTTATTGAGGTTTAGACTTACAATATATATATTGATTTATTTTTAGTTTGTATGATTTATATAGGCTAATAGAATAAGTAGGAGTCATGTGTTCATATTGAGTGTATCAGCTTAGGGAGACTAATATTAATTCATGGTGATCATGTATGTGTACATTGTTGTTTATCCTGTATAGGAATCTAGCATGCTTCTTTGTTGTCTTTGATCACATTTCAAAGGGTTGTTGACTAGGTATTCTAGGGGCTTGACCAAGGGGACATAAAGTCTGGTGTGGACTCTGCAATCCGACAAAGTTTTACATAAAATGCTTGAGACATCAAGGTGGATATCAAAGTATTTATAGAGGATCTCATTGGGAATATGTCAGGTTTATGGTGCAGATGGTGGATCTGTAAGTGCAGTGGTGAGACATGGTGCAGGCCATAGTAGTGTAGAGATTTTTTTGGATCACAAAGGCCATTCCTTATGACCATTCTTGATATTTCACCATGTTGAAATCACTTTGGAAACTGGTATATCATGTACTGGTTAGGGTACTGTTTTGTTAATTTTGTTTTTGTTTCGGCGTGGTTGCGCGGTTTTGAGATGGGGGCGGCTGGTGCAGTGGGTTCGTAAGGGTTCTTTGTTGTGGTTGTGTGCTGGGGATAAAGGCAAGATTTTATGTGAATGTTTTGGTTGGGAGGACAGGTTGTTGATGGTCGCTGGTTTCAGTCGGTATCGATTAAGATCGGTTGGGTTTGGCTGTTATGGAATGGTATCAAGAAGTGGGTGAAGCCCTTGCTGATTTTTTGCTGGTGGATGATGAATCTTCTGACATCTTTCATTCCACCTTTGCTCGCATATTGGTTGAAATGGATATTTCAAAAGGATTGCCTGCTGAGATTTTACTTAAATCTCCTAAGGGTTCTTGGGTCCAATCTTTGGACTATGAAGGGATTCCCTTCCATTGCAAAAGATGTTTTAAAATAGGTCATGCTGCTGTTCAATGTGGATTTGAGAAAAAAACAATGAAGGCTACATGGTGGAGAGGTGCCTCTCTACAACATTATACGATAGAGAATAAAATCGAACTTGACATAGGAGTTTTTTCGATGTGGTTGCATTAGAACCACAAGGTCTTCGGGCATTCCCCCCAGACGTCTCAAATGGTGGAGCTGCTGAAGCTATAAAAATTCATCTCGTTGAAACCCCTAAAGAGCGAGAGATTGGGTCTTAGGCTGCCATTTTGGGTGATAGTGCTTCGACTATCATTTTTGGTGGCTTTTCTGATATGTTTGTACCTGCATGGAAGAATAATGTTGAAATCACTGAGACAGTGGTTGCAGGCATTCATATTCAGCAAAAAAGTGTGCTGGTTTGGCAGGATAAGGCAGCACAAGTCGAAGAAGGCCGGATTACTGTTATGGGAAAGAAAACAAAATTCTCTAGGCCTTCTTTCAACATGACTCTTCACTCCCACAAGAGAAGTTCTAATTGTAAATCTTGACGGGTCTTGCTTGGGGGCTAGTTTTTTTGGCTGGTTGCAGGCTATATTTTTTGTAGCTTTGTTTTTTTTGGGTTTGTAAAGGGCTTCAAGTCCCTTCAAAACCTGTTTTTCCTTAATAAAAAACATTGTACCCCTAGTTATTTGAGTTCCTAGGGTAATTATCTAGTTATTATTATTCATTTTATTTACCTAAGGATTTACATAATATTCTATATTTTTTCATGTTATGTTAAATTTATTCTTATGTCCACACTCTTTATTCCTTATTTATCATCATACTTTTACAATTGTATAAACTAATCTTGTTCTTTCTTAAACATTAATATTGGTAAACACTAAGTGCAATAGAAATAAAAATGAAAGTGTCATGTAAGTCATGACTAGGTACATTAGATATGTGACTTAAAACTTTTGAAAGTTCATAAAGAACATAAATTCCTATTTTTATTTTTACCAACAATGTAAGTAAACATTTAAAATAATAAAATATAAATAATACATTTCTAATAATAATGTTAAATTATTAATTTAATTGAAATATAAGGCTAAGTGTGGAGTTGCATGCCTATGTCAATTCTCATTTAGTTTTAGACCATTTTGATTGAATGACTTAATATAATTATATATTGACAAATGGTTCATTCTTATGTAAAGTTGGTAGATCATTCTCTGAACCTTTCACCAGGGCAAGTGCAAGAAGTTGAATCCATTTTTTGTGAAAGCGTCATAATTAAAAAAGAAAAAATTGCTGCCAAGAACATGTATGCATTTCATAAAAAATACATATCCATTTAGGAATAAAATCTCAAACCTAAATGGGTATGCATTTAGAGCAAGTATATGTTTAGGTTTAGGCATTCATTCTTAAATGGGTACCCATTACAAACATGTAGACATTTAGGAAAACATACTCATTATGAAAAGTTGAAAAAATAATATAATAGAAATAGATTCATGTTCTAAAAATAAATAGGTATCCACTTATAAATGGGTACCCATTAAATTTGAGAATGCTTGTGCATTATGTTTTAGAACATGTATGTATTTTGTCGTATCATTTTATAAAATTTGAAACTTCACACTATCACTTTTGCTTTGGTTTTAGTCTCATAATAGACTTGAAAACTCAACCCTAATCCTTGGACTTGCAAGTACAATGTCATGGCACCGACAAGAATAAAAGTCAACTTTGGTAATATGGTTGATGAATTTTAAAATATATATATATATATATGAAATTTAAACCCATTATAGATGAAAATATATGGTTTTCAAATATTTTTTTAGCATTAGATATATTTTTCAATTTATTAACTAATTTTTAAACAAAAAACACATAAACTTGAAATGGCATACATTACTATTTTTTAAATCTTTTGATTTTGAGATTTAAAAAAAAAAAAATCTAACCAATTTAGACATCATCATCTACATGATAGAACAAGAAAATCATATTACAATGGTTTTAGGTCAAATTATGCTAGTTGTATATGAGAGATTTTAAGAAAACACTTTAATACCAGAAAAAAATAATTAAAATATATATTTAATAAAAAATTATAAAAAAAATTGTGACCATTCAACATCAAATAAATCTTTTGCTATGTAATGATTCAAAAAATACTTTCATTTACTACTTATAATTTTGTTGTTTGTACACATGCATGGTTTGGTTTAAAACACACTTTCTTAAAAATGCCATTTTTGTACATGCTATATTAAACTAAATTTCATCATCTCAGTATTAGAATAAATTATATATTTATAAACTAGAAATAAAATTTTACATTTCATGTTTTACCTCATGCTAATATTTTATGTATAAGTGCTTAAAAATTTTATCCCAACTATGAAAAACTTTCATCTTCAAGAAAAATGCTTCCAATTTTTTACCAAAAAGTGTCAACTTCTTGCTATTACCCACCACCCTCATAATGTATGAATGCTTACATGGATCCTACTTTATCTTATTCATATTTGGACTTATATGTATGTATTCATCATTTATTACACTCATGCATGTGTCTATTCCAATATATTTGCTTATTAACTTGTTTGAGTCAACTGGGTACACGTTTGCTTGACTAATTGATCTCTTGGTATTTACAAGAATTTAATGTACTTTAATTCATAAGTAGTTTATATTCAAAATGTTTGATTGGAAAAAGGGATCTAGGTCTTAAATCACACTTATTTCAATTAGGGAATTTTGAGGATTAAAAATAATCTCAATATCCACTTAACTACAAACCTCAATGGAAGAGCTAAAATGGTGGATCAGGGTTTTAATCCTATGGGGAGATGTTGTGTTGTGATTAATTGATTGAATTTTATGATGTGTTGATTTTCCTAGATTATTTATAAAAACACAACAAACTATTAATATTTCTAAATAATACAATTTACTAAAAGAAAGAAATAAATTCCAGAAAAGAAAAAGGCATACACAAAGGAACTTGGCATATAAATTTGGGGCAAAAATAGCAAGACAAGGATGCTACACACCCTAGATTGAATGATTGCTACTCAAGATCTAACTTCAAACTCTTATTACTCTTGATTTGTAAGATATTCTCTTATGGGGTCATTATCGAAACTGCATCTGTTGCTGATAAAATTTGCTTTCCTTGATTTGACAACTTGTAAGGCTTAAATGCATGAATGAGCAATTATTCTTCAATATTCCTCCAAGTTTCCTTATATCTAAAAACTTACACACATGAAAGAGGGGGAAGGGTTGTGGCGTATAGGGGCTTACCTAAGTCAAACCATGTTTTGGTATTTCTACATCCACAACGGTTATAATTATGTAAAAAAAGAGCTTACCTTTGATTAGGCAGAGGCAAAATGATGAACAAGCGATAAATTAAAAAGTTGTTGAAACTCGCCACTCATATTTGCATTCCTTGATGGACTGAAGTCATGTACTCATCACCTGCAAGGAGAAATCGATGCTTGATTTGAAGTCCTGCAAGTGTTAGTACTCACAAAATAAATGGACACAAAATATGAACAAAGTTACATAAAAACATGATGCTCAAGACTAAAACAAATGTTGCAATAATCTTGATAATTTTTCTCTTGATTACTTTTAGTGGTTTGTGCAAGATCATGGGGGTCCAAAAAGTGGCGATGTGAAAAAAGGCATTTTTTACTTGCCCAAAAATGTGAAATTCCACTTTCACATTTTCTAGGCTCGGGTAGAAAGTACATGTTGCCATAGTAAGCACCAAAGCAAAATGAATATCCATTTAAAATGAATATATGTTTGCTTTAGACTTTTATAAACCAAATAATACATAAAACGAATATTATGTATTATTAATATATAATAAATGTATTATCTATTAATATATCATAATATATTATATATTGTACAACATATATTATACAATATATTTAAAATGTAGCATATATTATATAATATATATTTTATACTCTATAGTATATAAATAATATATTATATATTATATACATTATACTCTCTCTCAACTCTCTCCCTCTCTCTACCCCTCCCACTCTCTCTCTCCCTCTCATGTCTCTCTCTCAAATATCTCCCCCTCTCTATCCCTCCCACTCTCTCTCTCCCTCTTAGGTCTCTCTCTCTAAAGTCTCTCCCACTCCCTCTCTCTCAGGCCTCTCTCTCTCTATTTGGTCTCTCCCTCCCTCTATCCCTCCCAAACCCATCTCTCCCTCTTAAGTCTCTTTCTCTCTCTCTATCTCTCTTTGTCTCTCTCTTTATCTCTTCGTCTCTCTCTATTTGTTTATGTCTTTCTTTGTCTCTCTTTCTCTCTATCTCTCTATCTATCTGTCTCTATCTATCTATGTATATCTTTGTCTCTATCTCTATCTCTATCTCTATCTCTATCTCTATCTCTATCTCTATCTCTATCTCTATCTCTACCTCTATCTCTATCTCTATCTCTCTCTCTCCATCTCCCTCTCAGGTCTCTCTTTATCTCTTTGTCTCTTTGTCTCTCTCTCTCTCAAGTCTCTCTCTATTTTCCTCCTCTCCCTCTCTCCCTCTCTCCCTCTATCCCTCCCACGCTATCTAGAAAACTCTCTCTCAGTCCCTCTCTCTCCCTCTTAGGTCTCTCCCTCGCACCCCCTCTCTCTCTTGGGTCTCTCCCTTGGGCACACTACCTCGATAACTCTTTCTCTCTTTCTCTCTCAAATCTCACTCCCTCTCACTCTCACTCTCCCCCCTCTCTCTCTCTTAGGTCTCTCCCTCCCTCTATCTCTCACTCCCCCTCTCTCTATCTCACTATTATATATTACATAACATTAATATAATATATAGTATATAATATATAATATACTATATGTAGTATATAGTATATAATATATAATATATAATATAATAATATTAGTATATTATTAATATATTATGTCTTATGTATTATAAATAATATAGGCAACAGATATCCATTTTTTCTAACAAAATCAGTAAGCTCGAGATTTGGCTCGACATTTGGTCGAGGATTGCCATACCTAGAAAGTCAATTGAAAAAATGTGTTTATAAAATTTCTTTAGTTTTCCAAAGTTTTCCCTTGTGGCTAACGACTTTTTTTATTTGAATTTGATGAAACAAAAAGGGCTTATTAAAAAAATTGTTAGCTTTCCACCAATATAAGATATGCCTTATTTTGAATTTAATAGATAATTATTATTGATTTTCTACATACATTATGATTAAAGCCCTAACTGATATACTGATTGAAAACTTCTATAATTTTCAAACTATTTCACATTTTTCAAATCTAAAAGATGTGTCACATCCTATGCTTCGCATACTATAGGATAAAAAAAATTGAATTTCATAATTTTTTTACCAAGTTATGGTGGTTAGATAAACATGTTTTAATAATTTTGAAATGTTCTAGTAAAAAATAATAACTAATTATTTACTTACAAAAAAATTACAAAAATAAATGTGGCACATCCCAACATGTTTCCTCTACTTATATTGAAAATTTCAAAAAAAAAAAAAAAATTTCTTGTACTTAGGTTGGTCAGACATACACCTACTTTTTATCTTTTTTCCTACAAATTTAGTACTACTGCATTGAAATTTCAATTTTTTGCAGAATAGATTTACTTTTTTCCAAAAAAAGTCTAGTAGCCTACAAACTACATTCAATATGCTACAAATTTTGTTCTTACATATTTTTCAAATTATGTTAATAACCTATTCAAATTTTTATGTCAAGTTGCATAACTCTGTTTTTCTTAATTTTCATTGCCACCTAGGGTCTTAGTTTGGACCCCCATGATCTTGCACTAACCCTTAGGATGCTCATTTGTTGTCAATGAATATGCTAAGATTCATTAGGTGTGCTTAGGATTTCAAATAATGAAAATGATTTGTATTTAAATATGTAATTCTTCTAATTCCCCAAAAATCAAATACTAATAACCACCAAATAAATTCAAATTTTCAAATAATAAAATATTGACACCAACATATTCAAATTGGGGCCAAAAAGGGCTAAATAATGGTGTTGGGCACCCTTGTCCAAACCCATCCTTTTTGAGACCTTAAACATTGGAGGAAAATATTATATGCTTATTTTCATTCCCTTCTTTTAATTTTTCAAAGATATTCATAAAATGGGAAATTAAATGCATAATTAGGTTCAAGCACATAGGGGGGCCAAACCTAGTATGAAATTGTCAAGGGTGACAATTTTTGACACTACATTTAGCCCCCACTTTATTGAGAGTATGAACATATGATTAGACTCTTACTAAAGTATGGATAATCCAAGAAGGGTTCAATTATCCAAAATATGAAGAAATAGGATGACATCAAATCTAGGGGATGTACTAGCCCCTACATTCAAGATCCTATGGAAAGACAATTGAGGACAAAGGAAAACATATGAAGTGAAATGCAACATGAAAATCAGAAAGCATACATGATGAAGATGCACAACATAAGATAATATGAACATAAACATAAAATGAAGACACTACATGGTGCAAACACAATGTAAACACAATGCAAACATGCAAAGGGGGTATGACAATCACAAAATAGCAAGTTCCATAGAAATATTACTAGGATTCATACCCAAGGCTTTCATGAATCCCAAGCTAACAAAGTTTGATATTTTCTATGTGAATCATAAACAAAATCATCATAGGCTAGTGAAGTTTGATATTTAGTAGGTGATTTTCTACAAAGGGTAGAAAATGAGAGACACACAAGGGCTAGTGAAGTTTGATATTCATTACGTGTGTTCCCATGTCAACCATACCAAGAAGTATAATCCTAATAATTTTGATAAGACACTACAATAATGATCAATATGCCAAGCAAACACATCATCGAGTTCAATGTGTGGGAAAAAAGTGAATCACCTTTTGTAGTAGATAATGATATTGAGTATTGCTTCTTATTCAACCATGAAACCAATCAGCTTCCAAGAAAGAAAGCACCTCGACTTGTACTTCTTATATCATCCACATAACCTATCCAATCTGCATCTATATAGGCACCTAAAGATAAATCAATATCCTTTGGATACCATAGACCATAGTCTGGAGTTCCTTGCAAATATTTGATTATTCTCTTTACTGTTACAACATGTGATTCTCTAGGATCTTCTTGAAATCTATCCACAAGATAAACTACATGCATGATATCCAGTCTAGTAGTAGTTAGATATAGCACTTCACCAATCATTGATCTATATTTTCTCTGATCAATCTTAGGAGTTTCATCATTTTTTCTCAATTTGCAACCAATAACAATAGGAGTACACACTGGTTTAGAACCTTCCATTCCAAAATTCTTTGGGATTTCCTTGAAATATTTTGACTATAAAATGAATATTCATTTTTCTATCTAACTGATTTGTAGCCCAAGGAAGAAATTCATCTCCCCAAACAATGACATCTCAAATTCATTCTACATCTCATTTGCAAAAAATTTGCGCATTGCCTCATTTCCTCCAAAAAATATATCAATATAGACAACCACAATCAAGATTTGTTCTCCTTTAACTTCGAAATACAAATTTTTATCTGCAGTACCTTTATTGAATCTCTGCTACAACAAGTACCTATCCAGTCTTCCATACCAAGCTCTAGGAGCTTGCTTGAATCCATACAATGCATTTTTTAATTTGAAAACCATATTAGGATTATCTTATAATTGAAATCCTTTTGGTTGTTCAATGTATACCTCTTCTTCCAACTCACCATTGAAGAATGCAAACTTCGCATCCATCTGATAAACCTTGAAGTCCTTACATGTGTTGCAAAGGCCAAAAACATCATAATTGCCTCCATTCTTTCCACCTAAGCAAATGTCTCCTCAAAATCTATTCCTTCCACTTGTGAGTAGCCCTTACACACAAGTCTAGCCTTATTTCTAACAACTTCTCCATTCTCATTTACCTTGTTCCAAAATACACATTTAGTTCCTATTACATTCTTGTTTGTTGGTCTTGGAACTAATTCCCAAGTTTGATTTTTCTCAATCTGCATCAATTCTTCTTCCATAGCTTTGGTCCAATTCTCATCCTTACATGCTTCGATCACTATCAAGTAGGTTCTACTTTGGAAAGTAAACATAAATTTATTTTTTCTTCTATCATAGAAACCTTTCTTCTCGTCAACACACCTCTTCTCTTATCACCAATAATCTAATCTTTAGAATGATTAGATTCTACACATACTTAGGAGTTTTGGGAATCCTTTCTAGAGCATCTTCCTCTTCAACCTACATCTCCTTTCCCTTTTCTTCTTCTTTTCCTTCTTCTATGCAAGAGGACCCATTAGATTCATATCCTTCTATCAACACTAAGATTTTATGTGGTTCTTCATTTACTTTGACACTTGCACTTTCAACTATCTTCTTCAGCCTCTTATTGTAGCACTGGTAAGCCTTGCTTCTTGTAAAATATCCAAGGAATATTCCTTCATTTCACATTGCATCAAACTTTCCCAAGTTTTCTTCATCTCTTCTGATATAACATTTTCTTCCAAACACTCTAAAATATTTGACAGGAGGAATTCTTCCATACCATAGGTCATAGGGAGTCTAAGAACTATTTACTCTTTCTTGTACTTTGTTGAGTGTGTATACTACAGTATGAATAGCTTCTCTCCAATAGAAATCTGGTAGATTTTCTCCCTTCATCATTGTCCTTGTTGCCTCCTGAACTGTCTTATTCTTTCTCTCCACAAATCCATTATGTTGAGGAGTTCTAGAAGCTAACAAATTCCTCTTTATTCCATGATCTTCACACAAATGGTTAAACTCATTAGACGTGAACTCTCCACCTCTGTCATAACTTAAGCACTTGACTTTCATATCCATTTCATTTTCAACCATAGCTTTAAATGCTTTAAACTTGTCTAGAGATTTTCATTTTTCCCTACGAAATGTTACGATTTCATTCTAGAGTAATCACCATTTAAAACAACGTGAAATACATATCACCTTGAAAGCTTCATGTTCTTGTAGGTCCACATAGGTTTATATGCACCAACTCCAAAGGTCCTGTGGTAGAATATTCTTTGATATTGAACCTCTTTCTTGTTTGCTTCCCAAACTGACATTCCTTGCAAACTACATTGATAGGCTTTGTAATTCTTGGCAAATCTCTCACAGCTTGAGTAGAGTTAATCCTCACTAGACTATCAAAATTGATGTGACACACTCTTTTATGTCATGCCAACTTTCACTAGTTTGGGTCATAAAGCACTTACCATTAGCACCTTTAAGCTGATAAACATTCACATTTGACCTTGTTCTTACAACAACCAGAGTTCCAAAGCTTCCTTTTTTGATCCCATCATCAGTTGGTAGACCATTAGTAGGCATGGTATATCCATCTTCAATTGACTTCCAAAGTCTAAACCCTAGGGGAACAAGAAAACCTTCCATCTTGGTTTTCCAAAATGCATAATTCGTCCCATCAAACAAGGGAGCCTCCTTCTTGTGCACCATCTAGATCTACCGAGCAAGTAGTTAAGCTTCTTCCAAGGAACCTTTCTTTGGTACCAATTGTTAGATGCATAAGGTAGCTGAAAGGGGGGGTGAATCAGTTGTACATTAAAACATCAAAACCCTCATTAACATTCAGATCTTATAAAAATCAGAGATGATCTGTGATGTTATCAAAATTTTAATTTACCAAATTCGAAATCATGGCTTGCACTCAAAGTAAGATGTACAGTGGCGTTTGAGATTTCAAATCAAAATGACTACTTGAATTTGACATATGTTAAAGGAAACCCACCATTTGAATTGGCACGCCTGTGAGATTTCAAATGACATCAATAAAATGCGGAGGAGTTCAAAAAGAAAAAGAGATAAAAGGCCCGTATAATTATGAATAGATGGTGAGAAATAAAAGTATTAAATTAAGATAAAATAAATATGAAGTTTATTTCAAGGGTAGATCAGATGGTCAAGCTGTTTGGTCACAAGTTTGATTCTTTTAAATTTATTCTTTCAGAAGGGAGGTTATATTGATTTCTGTTAGGATTTTGCTTCACAAATCTATTATATATTGATTTCTCTCATTTAAAAAATAGAATAAAATAAATATAAATTTTAAATAATTTAACTTTATTTCTTTGTGTTATTTCACATCATAGATTTAAAGTGATTTAGAATACAACAATCATGATATAATTGAAGCCACCATACTTTAATGTAAATTGATTACTTAACTCCACCATAGTCATGTCATCCATAGGAAAAGTTTTCCCTCCCTTGTATTAAAAAGATGTAAAAACTTAAGTTTGTATAGCTTCTGGATTTGATTGTGTGCAAAAAAATTTTAGCATCTAAAAAAATTTTGCACACAATCAAATCCAGAAGCTATACAAACTTATGATATGGATTGTGGAAACTTATTATCATTAATGTAAAAACTTTACAAGTAGAATCATATTCAAGAATGGTGTCTTTTGTACCTTTCCATATTTAACCTTGTTCAATTACTTTGCAATCTCCTATGTGGGGTATGCCATGTGATATGTCACATCCTCTTGTTTTAGTTGCACTTTTTATATGTGATGGTGAAAATCTCATATTTTCCCTTAAAGTTTTTGGTTCACTTTGACTAATTTATTATTATATGGTACAACTTATGTTGAAACTTAGTATATGATTCAATTAGGTTTGAAAGTTGGTCATGATTGTTAAATTTATTCATTTTTTATTTAGGTTTAGATTTACAATTTATATAATTGATTCATTTTATTTGTAAGATTTATAAAAATTAATATAATTTTTTTAATTCTTGTTCATAGCATGATGTATCAACTTGAGATACAAAATTTTAGACTTGCTACCTTTATAGTTGTATTTGACTAATTCCAATTCATTTTGATCACATGTAAAAGGAGCATGTATTATTACATTATTTTCTTGCATTGCCATCTAGGGCATCTCTAGCATGCTTCCTTTATCATTTTCAAAAGTTGTTAACTAGGTATTCTAGGGATTTGAGCAAGAGGAGACATATTCTTGTCATTGGCGAACTCTCTACTCTCCAACAAAGTTTTTACATAGAAAAAATATACAAATATCAAGACAAATTTAGAGTAAGACATCAAAATATTTATAGAGATCACAATAGTACAACTATATCAAATTTACAATTGCTAAAGTGACACATAGTAATTAGCGATATTTTTAAATTTGGAGGCATTTGCATGATTATTTTTTATATTTCTACATATTGAGAAATCACTCTCAAATGTCTATTACATCATATTGTATTAATTTATGTTAGTTAAATACCTTTATTTTATTAATTTATTTTTTACATTTCAACACTTTACTCCTAGCTATTTGAATTCCAGGGTAATTATCTAGTTATTATTGTCCATTTTATTTTCCTAGGCTTACAAAATTGATTTTATTCTTGTTTTTCCATGTTATTTTAAATTTATTGGCGTGTGTAATCTCCTATGTGGGGTATGCCATGTGCTATGTCACATCATCTTGTTTAGTTGTACTTTTTATATGTAATGGTATGAAAATATCATATTTTTCCCTTTAAGCTTTGGGTTCACTTTGACTCATTTATTATTATATAGTACATTTTTTGTTACAAGTTTGTATATGATTTTATTATCTTGTAAGAGTTAGTCTTGATTTCAAATTTATTCATTTTTATTGAGGTTTAGACTTACAATGTATATAATTGATTTATTTTTAGTTTGTATGATTTATATAAACTAATATAAATAAATAAAGTCATGTTCATATTGATTTATCAACTTAAGAACTAATCTTAATTCATGTTGATCATATGTAAAAGGAGCATGCAATATTACATTATTTTTTTGCATCACCATATAGGGAATCTCTAGCATGCTTCTTTGTTGTCTTTGATCATTTTCAAAAGTTGTTGACTAGGTATTCTAGAGACTTGACCAAGAGGAGACATAAATCTTATAATTAATGGACTCTCTACAATCCAACAAAGTTTTTACATAAAAAATATATATAAACATCAAGGAAAACTAAGAGTGGATATCAAAATATTTATAGAGATCTCATTAGAGCAACTATATCAAATTTATAATTGCAAATATTGGATCTATAAGTGCAAAATCAATTGAACATAATTGCAAATTTGAGCCATAGTAATTAATGAGATTTTTAGATCTAAAGCCATTCATATGACCATTCTTGATATTTCTACATATTGAGAAATCACTTTGAAACTTCTATTATATCATACTAGTTAAGTACCTTTATTTTATTAATTTATTTTTTTACATTTATTTCAACATTGTACCCCTAGCCTCCCTCAGCTGCACTCTTGGATTTCCAATGAATGGAAGCTACTAATTTTTGGTAAAGTTTATATTTTCCCCATGGCTAAGGGGTTCTTTGTTGTTAAGTTTGACAATGCTCAGGATATAAACAAAATTTTATGTGACAATTTTTTTAGTTGGGAGGACAAATTTTTGCTGATGATTAAGCCCTAGCATTTTGATTTCAATCCAGCCTCTGAAACTTTCATTAAGATCCTAATTTGGGTTTGGCTGCCAAACCTTCCCCTCCATTTATGGAATGACCCTCTCTTGGAAGAAGTGGGTGATGCCCTTGGCAAGTTTTTACTAGTGGATGATGAATCCTCTGACATTTTTCATTCCACCTTTGCTCGCATATTGGTTGAAATGGATATTTCAAAAGGATTGCCTGCTGATATTTTACTTAAATCTCCTAAGGGTTCTTGGGTCCAATCTTTGGATTAGGAAGGGATTCCCTTCTGTTGCAGAAGATGTTTTAAAACAGGTCATGTTGCTGCTCAATGAGGTTTTGGGAAAAAAACAATGATGGCTACATGGTGGAGAGGTGCCTCCCTACAACATTATACGATAGAGAATAAAATTGAATAACATAGAGTTTTTTCCAATGTGATTGTGTCGGAACCACAAGGTCTTCGGGCATCCCCCCCAGATGTCTCAAATGGTGGGGCTGCTGAAGCTATACAAATTCATCTTGTTGAAACCCCTAAAGAGTGAGAGATTGGGTCCTAGGCTGCCATTTCGGGTGATAGTGCTCTGACTATCATTTCTGGTGGCTTTTCTAATATGTATGTGCCCACACGGAAGAATAATGTTGAAATCACTGAGACAGTGGCTGGAGGCATTCATCTTCAGGAAAAAAGTGTGTTGGCTTGGCAAGATAAGGCAACGCAAGTGGAAGAAGGTTGGATTACTGTTATGGGAAAGAAAACAAAATTCTCTAGGCCTTCTTTCGACATGACTCTTCGCTCCCACAAGAGAAGTTCTAATTGTAAATCTTGACGGGCCTTGCTTGGGGGCTGGTTTTTTTGGCTGGCTGCAGGCTGTCTTTTTTGTAGCTTTGTTTTTTTTTTACCTTTATAGGGTTTTGAGGTCCTTCAAGAGCACATTTTTTCCTTAATAAAAAACATTGTACCCCTAGCTATTTGAGTTCCTAGGGTAATTATCAAGTTATTATTATTCATTCTATTTACCTAAGGATTTACATAATATTCTATATTTTTTCATGTTATGTTAAATTTATTCTTATGTCCACACTCTTTATTCCTTATTTTT